>JAIWYO010003418.1:0-27272 GCA_020631735.1 Saccharum officinarum
GCCAATAGAATCCTTGTCGAAAGGCGTTTCCGACAAGGGTTCGAGGCGCAGCTGGTTGACCGCAAGCCGAGTGAAGATCGCCGAGCAGATTTCTGCCTGCTCTTTCGTGATGCAACTTGGAGGATACCGTAGGGCTACGACGGTAGAGCTCCCTGCGTGTCGCTCATGATCACAAAAGTTTGGCCCGAGTGCGATCCGTCGAGCCTCAGTCCTATCCGAGGGAGGTCCCCACGGATGAGTAGTCGATACGGACGCGCCAATCAGGCTCGAGGTCAGGCGGTGACGTCGAGTCTTCCACCTGCATGGCTTCAGCCCCGGTCGAGGGGCTTCTGCCTTAGGTGGAAGGTCGATCGACGCCCCGTCGACCCCCCCGTCTGGCCTGAGGTCGACGGATGGGCGCTGAAGGTCTTTCGCGAAGACGTCCGGTGGAACCGTGGCTCGACCGGACGCGATTTTGCCAATTCATCAGCGGCCTCATTATACCTGCGTGCGATGTGTTGAGCTCGAGGCCGTGAAACTTGTCCTCAGGCGCCGTACTTCCTGGCAGTAGGCCTCCATCTTGGGGTCGCGCAGCTCGAGTTCTTCATCACCTGATCAATCACGAGTTGAGAGTCGCCTCGGACGTCGAGGTGTCGGACCCGAGCTCGATGGCGATTCTCAACCCCGTGACGAGTGCCTCGTATTCGGCGACGTTGTTAGACGCAGGGAAATGAAGCCGGATGACGTAGCGCATGTGAACCCCGAGGGTGAGATGAAGAGCAAGCCCGCGCCTGCTCCCATTTTCGTTAATGACCCATCGAAGTACATGGTCCACAGCTCCGCTTGGAGCTGTGCAGGAGGGAGTTGTGTGTCAGTCCACTCGGCCAGAAAATCTGCTAACGCCTGTGACTTGATAGCTTTTCGCGGCGCATAGGACAATGCCTCGCCCATAAGCTCGACCGCCCATTTGGCAATCCTACCCGAGGCTTCCCGTTCTGGCTATCTCTCCCAAGGGGAAAGAAGAAACCACAGTAACCGGGTGACCCTCGAAGTAGTGTCGGAGCTTGCGCCGTGTCAAGATGACAGCATACAGCAGTTCTGGATCTGTGGGTACCGACACTTTGTTTCTGAGAGCACCTCGCTAACGAAATAGACCGCCTCTGGACGAGCAAGTGTGTGCCTCCTCGGCCCGTTCGACAACCAGGGCAGCACTGACAACTTGTGATGTCGCTGCGCACATAGAGTAGGAGTGGTTCCCCCGGGTCGGAGGGACGAGGATCGGTGAGCTAGAGAGGGTGGCTTTCAGTTTGTGAGAGCCTCCTCAGCCTCGAGGTTCCAGGAAAAATGGTCCGATTTCCTCAAGAGACGTACAGAGGGAGTGCTTTTTCGCCGAGGCGCGAAATGAAACGGCTGAGTGCCGCCAAGCAACCTGTGACTCTCTGTACGCCCTTGAGATCTCGGATGGGGCCCATTTTGGTGATTGCAGAGATTTTTTCAGGGTTGGCCTCGATGCCACGTTTAGATACGATAAACCCTAAAAGCATACCTCGTGGGACGCCGAAGACACATTTCTCTGGATTGAGTTTGATGTTTTTTGCTCTGAGGCACTTGAATGCAACGTCGAGGTCGCTGACCAGGTCGCCGGCACGTTGGGTTTTGACCACGATGTCGTCGACGTAAGCCTCGACGGTCGACCCAATGTGCCCCCAAAAACATGTTGCATGCATCGCTGGTACGTTGCCCCCGCGTTCCGGAGACCAAGGGCATCGTAACGTAGCAATACATGCCGAATGGGTGACGAACGAAGTCGCGAGCTGGTCGGACTCCTTCATTTGATTTGGTGTAACCGGAATATGCATCTAAGAATGAGAGAGTTTCACATCCCGCGGTGGAATCAACGATTTGATCAATGCGTGGCAAAGGAAAGGGAACTTTCGGACATGCTTTATTTAAACCAGTATAGTCTACGCACATCCTCCATTTCCCACTCTTTTTTTCTAACTAAGACAGGATTAGCTAGCCACTCGGATGATGAACCTCCTTGATGAACCCGGCCTCCAGCAGTTTGTGTATCTCCTCGCCGATGATCCTGCGCTTCTCCTCGTCGAAGCGGCGCAGGCGTTGCTTCACCGGTTGGCTCCGCCCGGATCTCCAAGGCGTGCTCGGCGACTTCCCTAGGTATGCCCGGCATATCCGAGGGACTCCACGCAAAGATGTCGACGTTCGCGCGGAGAAAGTCGACGAGCACTGCTTCCTATTTAGGATCGAGGGTGGCGCTGACGCTCAGCGCCCTCCCCTTGGGATCAGCGGGGTCGAGGGGTACGAGCTTGACGTCTTCGGCGGACTCGAAGCTGCCGGCATGGCGTTTTGGGTCGGGGATCGCATTGGCTAGACCGTCGAGGTCTGCGGCCAAGATCGCTGACCCAAAAACAGCCTCGCCGTGCTCGACGCACTCGACGTCGCACTCGTAGGCATGTTCAAACGAGGGCCCTACAGTGATGACACCGTTTGGGCCAGGCATTCTGGGCTTGAGGTAGGTGTAGTTCGGGATCGCCATGAACTTGGCGTAGCATGGGCGTCCCAGGATAGCGTGGTACGTTCCACGGAATCCGACCACTTCGAAAGTGAGAGTTTCCTTTCGGAAGTTCGCCGGCGTGCCAAAGCAAACAGGCAGATCGACCCGCCCGAGGGGTTCCGCCCGTTTCCCTGGCACGACTCCGTGGAAGCCCTCGACGCTAGGCTGGAGGCGCGCTCTGTCGACCCCCAAGAGGTCGAGGGTCTGAGAATAGATAATGTTGAGGCTGCTTCCGCCGTCCATGAGCACTTTGGTGAGGCGTGTGTTGGCGATGACGGGGTCAACGACGAGTGGATAGACCCTCGGGTTGGGACGTAGTCTGGGTGGTCATCACGGTCGAAAGTGATGGCCACCGCAGACCAATCAAGGAAGCGGGGTACTGCCGACTGTACGGAGAAGACCTCGCGCCGTTCTCGCTTGCGCTGACGCGCGGAGAGGCAGGTCGAGGGTCCTCCGTAGATCATATAGCAGTCGCGGATCTCGGGAAATTCCCCGTCCTTGTCGTCACCCTTAGGTCCTCCCCCTTGTCGTCCTTCTTAGCGCCGGCACCCCCGAAGTACCTGCGCAGCATGTGACAATCCTCGAGGTTATGGTTAGTGAGTCCTTTGTGGTAGGGACACGGCTCTTTGAGCATTTTGTCGAAGACGCCCCCGCCGGGGGGCCTCGAGGTTTCTTGTGCTCGGTAGCAGCGACGAGCTCGTCGGCCGGGGCCTCGAGCTTGCCCTGCTGGCCTTTCTTCTTCTTGCGGTTGTTTCTCTTGGGCCTCGGGTGGAACTCGCGGGTCGTCGACCTTCTGCTCCTCCCTTGCCGGCTCGCCGCCAAAGATCGCACCAACCGCCTCCTCGCCGGAGGCGAAGTTGGTGACGATGTCCATCAATCCGTTGGCAGTGAGCGGGGTGTTACGGCCCAACTCCCGGACCAACTCCTTACAGGTGGTACCGGAGAGGAAGGCCGTAATCACGTCGGAGTCGGTGACGTTGGGAGCTCGGTGCGCTGCCGGGAGAAGCGCCGGATGTAGTCCCGGAGGGACTCATCTGGTTTCTGCTTGCAGCTCCGGAGGTCCCACGAGTTGCCGGGGCGCATGTAGGTTCCCTTGAAATTTCCCTCGAACACCCTCACGAGATCGTCCCAGTCGTGGATCTGCCAAGGTGGGAGATCCTCGAGCCAGGCTCGGGCGGTGTCGGAGAGGAACAGGGGGAGTTGCCGAATGATGGCCCGGTCATCGGTGGCCCCGCCCAACTGACACGCCAAGCGGAAATCGGCGAGCCAAAGTTCGGGTTTGGTCTCGCCGTTATACTTGGTGAGAGTCGTGGGGGACGGAACCGAGCCGGGGCACCGTCTCCCGGATAGCCCTACTGAACACCCGAGGGCCTGGAGGTTCGGGTGAAGGGCTACGGTCTTCCGAGCTGTCGTAGCGTCCGCCCCTGTGGACGTGGTAGCCTCGAGCTACACCGTCACCGTGTTTGCGTGTGCGACGCTCGACGATGTTGCCACGGGTGTCTCGAGGCTCGCGGTCGTTGGCGATGGGCTCAGGGGCAGGTGCTACCCGGTTTCGCCGGGCAGGCTCGGGATGAACCGAGGCTTCTCTCTCCTGTCGGGAAGGCTCGAGGGTCCGCTCCGAGGCTGCTTCGTGCCGCCTCGAGGCAGAGCTCTCGGCCTGCTGCATGGCGGCAGTCTCGAGGAGCCCTCGGATTTCGTCTCGAGCCCGACGGGCGTCAGGGTTTGACGGCTCGGGCATGTTGCGCAGGAGCATGGCAGCGGCGACAACGTTTTGGCTGGCTCGAGCGAAAACCGGGGGGTCGACCGCCCGGTCCTCGTCGATGCGACGGTTGACGTCGCGAGCCCTCTCACGAGCTCTCCCGCCAAATGCGTGTTCCGCACGCTCACGCTCGAGGGTTTGCTGGAGGAGATCCAGGTTTTCGCGTTCCTCGTCAAGCTGGTCCTGCAACTCGCGAATCTGTCCGAGCTGCGCTCCTTGATCCGCAAGGAACTGGGGCTCGTTTCGCTCGGCAGGAAGCTCGACATGAGGGGGCGTGTGCCTTTCCTCGACCGGCTCTTCGTCCTCTGATTCCGAGGTGCTTTCAACGTCGATGTTGAAGCACTCACGAGTCGGATCATAGGTGTCGTCGGCCGAGTCGGAGTCAGGTGCGCCAAAGTAGTAATATGATGGGGGAATGTGTGGCCGATGCCAACCATCACCGAGGTGGTGACGTGGAGAAGCAGTCACACGGGGTTCTGTTTCCGGTGTCTCCGTAGAGTCCCGATAATCAGAAACCGGCGTGGACGCAACGAGGTCCAGAGTGGAGCGTAGATGGTGTCCGGGGAGTTCCTCATAAGCGCTCATGCGAGTGCTCACGGAGGATGCATACACCCGGGCGACCGAGTCTAGTCCAAACGGGAATGGTGATGGGGACGTCACTGTTCGTGGCGAAATAGATGCTATGGACAGTGGTGTCTCACCGGACGGGGGAGCGGCGGGATTCCTCGTTGGCACGCGACCCTCGACCAGGCTCATCCTTCCCAAATCTTCCAAAAGGAGATCTGGGCTAGCGCCTGTCTGGGGGGTGCCGGACTGGGGGATCCCATCGCCCTCCGTCAGGTAGAGACGGTAGTTGTGCTGGGCTCGCCGTCGCCGGGCGGCCCGCGACCGCCTAGAGCGACGGTGCCGGTTGACTGCTCCCCCGGGCTGGGAGAGCTCGTAATCTTCGTCGGTTGGGTGCCTGGGTGGGAGTAGGACCATGTCGTAGCCAGAGCCGAGCGACATGAACTCCAAACTCCCAAACCAGATCACCGTACCCAACGGGATCGGGTGTTCGGGGTTAGCCATCCAGGAAGAACGGCGACAAAGCGAGGTTTGCACGCAGCGTACCCCTACCTGGCGCGCCAACTGTCGGTGTTCGGACCAAAGGGGGTCCTAAACCAACGAGTAAATGCTGCGTGACTCTTTCCTGGATGGTGATGCAAGGAGAACACACGGGGGTTTATCCTGGTTCGGGCAAAAGAAGGCCCTACGTCCAGCGGGGAAGAGAGGTTTGTATTTCCTTGCACCGGGGTGCTCGTGTAGGGGTTACAAGCAGGCGAGAGAGGGTGTCGAGCCCCAAGTCTCAAAGAGAAAAAAGAGAAAGATGGTTGCTTCGCGTTTTTTCCGTGATGCTTCGTGTTTTTTCTCCCCCCCTCTTTGGTTCGCCCTGGCCTGCCTTTTTATAGGGCGAGAGGTGGCCAAGTCGAGGGGAGGCTTGAGGCGATGTTTCGTCGATTCCTGTTGAGTTGACTGTAGCGACGTGGCTTCGGGATGGCCGGCCATCCCTGGGTATCCTGACGCGGTACGGGACAAGAGGGTGAAATGACCCAGAGTGCCAGGCCATACCGTCCTTCGAGCTAAGTCGAGCGTTGGGGCCGGGTCGAGGCTGGGTCGAGGTCGGATGGATAAGGCCGAATCCCCGGTATCGCGGGGGACGGACCTTGTCTTATCCTCCCTCGAGGGTGACTGGTGGTGAATAGTGCGCGGTATGGTGGATACAGTGACGGCTTTCACCTCCCATCACGGGATGGGCGGTAAAACAGTGAGACTTGACGTGGGTATTGTTCCCGCGTTGACCCATGCCGTAGCCATGTCGGTCGGTGGTAGTAGGTAACCGCATTGAATGCTATGGCTTTTGTCCCGGGTAGGTAAAGAAAGGGCGTCGAGGGGCCGGAGCGCGGTCGAGGCGCCCCGTCGAGCGGGCCTCGTATGAGTCGGAGCCGGGACGCGGTCGAGGCGCCCCGTCGAGCGGGCCTCGTACGAGTCGGAGTCGGGGCGCGGTCGAGGCACCCCGTCGAGCGGGCCTCGTACGAGTCGGAGCTGGGACGCGGTCGAGGCGCCCCGTCGAGCGGGCTATCTTTTCTACTGGTTTCGGTCTTTGTTAGTGTTTTGGCGATAGCTGTGGTACCCCCGTACTGTTGGTACCGACACATTCTGTAATGAAGTACTTTTTATACATGCTCTAGAATAAAGGCGATGATGCTAATTACCGGCTGTCATGCGTCACCTGCTCTAGAATAAAGTGCTCTAGAATAAAGGCAATGATATCTCCGTCTCTAAAAGAATAATGTGCACGCTCTCGGTGTGGTTCCATTCTCAGGTGCTCTAGAATAGAATAATGTGCACGCTGTCGGTGTGGGTTCCATTCTCAGAATCGCACTCATGCCTGTGATCGGGACTTGTACCTAATACTATCCGCAACCTCTTTCGCCTGGAGCTGCACTATTTTTTAGAAAATGACAGTGTTGGTGTTCGTGATCTCAAACGTTCGTCACTCTTTGTCCCTGACAACAATAATGGACTTATAGCCATACTAGGCAGTATTTTTTTATTGATGTAGAGAAGAGAGGGGAGAGATGAAAGTTGCAACAAGCTAGATACAGAAGCATAAACATCTGTAGATCTAAATAAAAATATATACGAGAAGAAATAGAAAAGAGAAAGTAAGACATCATACCACATAATAATAAAAAAAACTTTTTTAAAACATAGAGAAGACAAATATTATATAAATTAACTTTTATAACTTGACTTATAGCCAAACACTTACCCTATCATTGCCCTTGCTCTAGTAGTACTAACGCCCAGCTGCTGGTTCTGCCGTGGCCTATTTAATCGAAGAGTGTGAGAAGAACAAAGCCCTTGTTTAGTTCCCAAATCCAGCACCCAAATTTCACTATGCAAAAAGAAGATTCCCCGTCACATCAAAATGTCGGCACATGCATGGAGTACTAAATGTAGATGAAATTAAAAACTAATTGCACAGTTTTGTTGTACTTTGCGAGACGAACATTTTGAGCCTAATTAGTCAAAGTTTGGACAATTTTTACCAAATAAAAACAAAAGTTGCTACAGTACGACGTGACCTACACTATTCCAACTTCTCCTCCCAATTCCAACATCTAAACAAGGCCAAAATGAAATCGATGGATTTCGAGGTGCAGGTGGTAGAGTCGTCATTTGTAACGCCGACCGAGCCGGCACCGAGGACGGGGCTTTGGCTTTCTTCTTTAGACCTCGAGCACGCCAACCAAGGCCACACCCCAACGATCTACCTGTACAGCTCCAACGATGTTGCCGCTGCAGCTGATTTCTTCGACGTGGTCAGGCTCAAGGAGGCTATGGCTAGAGCCTTGGTGGCCTTCTACCCCCTCGCCGGCCGCCTCGGCATCAACAATGACGACGGCAGGATGGAGATCAGCTGTAACGGCGAAGGTGCACTCTTTGTTGTCGCTCAGACTGACGATCTCACTGCCGATGACGTCAAGAAATTCAAGCCATCGCCAGAGCTGAGGAGGCTGTTTGTTCCGCTCATTGAGCCATCGTCGTCCGTCATATTGGCGGCCGTACAGGTCCACTGGCTACTTTCTCTCCTTTCATGCTGTTGAATATTATATTGTCTATTTTCAACATTTAACAACGAAATGGATCGGAGTAGATATAAATTGGGCCCTGCTGGTTTCAAAGATGATTTTCTATTTTGTAAAAAATAATAAGAAGTTGGTTTATTTGCCATCTAAAATTCATAATAAATAAATTATTTTAAATCAAAAAATGAAACTAGTACGTATCTTCTTTTTCTAAAAATGTTATATACTTATTTATGATCTATATATAATTATTTGGAACTAATTTATTTATGTTCCTACTGTTTTATTGCTTGCAGTCATGTTTAATTATTTATTTAAAATAAATAAGAGCCACATGACTCTAAATAAAGCACTATCAGATACATAACGAAAAAATGGTACTAGTTTCAGATTTCTCCAACTTAAAATAGATTAATTATGAAATTTTAGAGATCAAAGCATATTTTTATTGTGATTTTTGCTATTTACACTACACCAGAGAAGGACATCACTGGCGGTTCAAAACCCCCCTTCACTGGCGGATTTTGAACCGCCATAACCAACTCGGCAGTGATAAGCTGATCACATCACTGCCGGTTATGCCAAACCGGCAGTGATAGCTCGTGTATCACTGCCGGTTATGCCAAACCGGCAGTGATAGCTCGTGTATCACTGCCGGTTCGTGTTACAAACCGGCAGTGATGCTTGAGCAATCACTGCCGGTTTGTGTTACAAACCGGCACTGATAGGCTATAAAAAAACAAAAAAAGGGAATACATGCTCGCTGGAGCATGCTCGTTGCTGCAGCCACCGCCATGTTTGCTGGCCACCGCCGCCGCTCCATCAAGCAGTTCATCCAATAAAAATTCGTGCATCACAAACAAAGGAGGAGGGATTCAACACATCACAAATCAACTCACCCACAAAACGATTCGTACATCACAAAGGAGAAGGGTTCAGCATCACAAAGGAGAAGGGTTCAACATCAAAAATTCGTGTCCCTATGCATCTTAGTCTCAACCATATACTTCAACAGGGTGTGCTGATCCCCAAGTTGTTCTAAGCGCCATTTTCCTTTAAACGAGTAAAAATCACCCTCAACTTGTTCAAACCTGATCTCTTGCTCAAAATTTTCACGAAGATCCATAACAACACGGGCGTGAAGGACCATATACAGCAGACCTTTGCAACCCTCCTAGAAAAACGATTTCAAAAGATATAATGCTTGAAAAAGAAAACAAAGACTATCAGACTGAATTTACAGAACTTTCTTTCAGATGAGCACAATGAAAACAATCGAGTGAACCGAAACCAGGACACAAGAGAAAACTGTGTATGACTTGAGGACTTTTTTATGCTGTGTAGTAAAAACACAAAGGACAACCTAAGCCAGGCCTACTTCATATGTTCTAGGAGAAACAGTTAACCACAAAATATGACAGAAGAGAACCACATATTCTACCTGCATTATGCGGACCTTGTTATTATCACGAAGAACAATCCTACTGATAGCCAGGTTTGGTACAAATCTATCAAATGATTTTTGTTAGATCATCCCTGTAATAAAATAAGAATGTGAACTCAAAAGATTGTAGAAGGATAGAACTACTTACTCGGGCAAATTCTCATATGCCGTGAGAACATTCCATACCTCTCGAACTGGTGCTTTCACAGTGATACTAGCAAAAACACACCTATGAGCCCCCTCATGTTCCTTCATGCACACCGTATCACATGATAAGACAAAACTTTAATGTCCTTCCCTTGATGGCTAAGAATCCACTAAGTAATGATATAAGTTTAGTAAATTACCAACATGCCATCAAATCTTCGAAGATGGATCTCATCTACCACGCAAGGCCTATCAATTCTGCATACGTTTCCATATACACCCCATTTGCTAATCAATTCAGAAGCAGGTGATGGAAGCACACTGCTAACACCAGAAGTGAGAGGTGCTTCCTTAAACTTACTAGGAGAAGTATCAATTGTCGTACTATGGAATTTATCAAGCTGAGAAGAAATAGATGATGGCTTCAAGTCCTTAACAGAGAATTTTCTCGAACCACAACTTTGATTCTCCAGATAAATCTTTTCAGCTCTACAAGCCAAGGCACCAAGATTTACAGGAAGATCTGACCTTATAATCTTTTCAAGAAATATAGCCGGGAAGTTAAATCTTGGTATCACATTAACTTCATACAGCAAAATTGCACTAGAGGACCTGCTAGCAAACAAAAGAAAAATAGGCCATATTAGACTTAATATCCTTTTCCTCTCACTAGAAGTTGGAAACCTCTTTAAGGAATAATGAAAAGAAGGAAAATTGTTTTTAGTCTAGGGCATCATGGTGATGCAAGTATAATCTAGTGATGAAATTAAGCTGGATGTTCATAAAAAGAAAAGCAATAAATAAGGCAATTAATAAGATGCATGTACTTATTCTTTATTGATTTACCTCCCATCCCACTTATCCTCAGAAAGAAAATGATCATCAGATGCATACCTTGGACCAGATCTTATGGACCATTTTCCTTCAAACTTCTTGAAGTCACCATCTACCATTGAGAAATGGAGTTCTCGCCCATTAATCTAAAAGCATAATCATGAACGAATAATCAAGTAACACAATGTAACTTAATATATATAGGATAGAAAATGGTTGAGATCCATCATCATTTTTTTGATTTGTTAAATATAACTCATACAACAAAGAAATATATCAGAGAAAAACACAATAGCACAGCTCCACAACAACGTACGGAGTCAGTGATTTCCTGGAGATCCAACACGACGCGCGCCTCAATGTGTCAGTATAACGCTCGCTGCAGGCCTCTCTGCTCCAGCCATACCCGCCCTTCATGCGGGCACGGAATCGTCCCACTGCAAGCAAGCACGAACAAAACGACCCCAATCAGACACCTTCAGAAGGCACCCATCAGCGCAATCACAGCTCAGACGCGACAAATCGAGACGAGAAAAATGCGGACCTCTGGACGAGGTTGGGGATAAAGTCGGCGAGGCGCTCGTAGTCGGTGATCCGGGCAGGGGAGGAGCGAGCGGCGCGCGGAGGTGCGCGACGGGGGAGAAGTCTGCGGAGAGAGAGAGAGCGGAGAAGTCTGGGTGCGGACTGGACGTGAGTTTAGACTTAACTATTCTGTAGTAGTGTTATCACTGCCGGTTCCAGCCACGAACCGGCAGTGAAGCTCATTATCACTGCCGGTTCCAGCCACGAACCGGCAGTGAAGCTTCACTGCCGATTCCAGCCACGAACCGGCAGTGATAACGAGCTTCACTGCCGGTTTGACCCCTACCCCAATCATTTGAATGTCTGTCAGAGTTTGAACCGGTAGTGAAGATTTATCACTGCCGGCCCAATACAATCCGGCAGTGATGGGCCGGCAGTGATGTTTGAATCTGTAGTAGTGTTATCTGTTGACAGTTTTTTTTGGTACTAAATTTGTCAGAATTCTATGCGTTTGATTGTGCTTTAGATTTGTGCTACAACTGTCACTTTAACGAGTCTGTAACTAAAATTTGACAGGTTTGACCATATAAAATCTATCAATAGATAACTAGCATTCTGTTATATTATTATCTTTAGAAAATAGAAAACCATTTATATATTATATATCAATTTTTTTGGACGGGAGAGGGGGAGAGTGGACAAGGATAGGCGACGGGAGTTCGGACTCCGAACTTGACCTTAGTTAGCCAGTGTTCATAATTTTTTCGGGTCCGAGATGACGCGTTTGATGCGGAAGAGTCACTGATAAAAGATGCTGATATCAGTGACGTGTCTAGTTGAGAATAGTGGTTTGTTCTTTGGTCATGGACAACAACTAACCAGAGACGTGATCTGTGGATCCGCGTCACTAATCTTACATTAGTGACGCATTTCGATTATATGTCACTAATTATGGTATCTCTTTTGTGTTGTTTTGCATAGTGATTGTCATGCTTATGTTATGATGGCAGGTGACTTTCTTGAAGTGTGGAGGGGTGGTGTTAGGGACAGCTCTCCACCACGTTGCCTTCGATGCCTTAAGCGCGTTCCACTTCTTGCAAACATGGTCTGCCTTCTCCAAGCATGGCGACCGCGCTACCATGGAGCTCCCATGCCATGACCGTACCCTACTCCGCGCACGGTCCCTGCCCACAGTCCACCCCGACGCACTCTTGACGTTCTACCCTAAGCACGCCTTCTCCGACCCGTTGGCGTTGGGACCTCTGGCCATCCAAGTTCTCACCATTTCAAAGGACCAGATTGCCTCCTTGAAGCACCTCTGCGGCGGTGGCACGACGAGCACCTTCTGCGCCGTGAGCGCTCTCCTGTGGCAGTGCACCTGCGTTGCGCGCCGGCTCCCACCTGATTCTCAAGCGCGCCTCGCGTTCCCGACTGACCTCCGGCATAGGATTAGGCCGCCCCTCCCGAGCCGCTACTTCGGCAACGCGGTGTTCAGGCTATGCGTCGCTGGCCGCATCAGAGGCGCCGTCGATCGGATGGATGACGAGCTGGTTCGCTCCGCGATCGACTACTTTGAGATGGCCGAGATGGACAGCCGGCCTCCGAGGGGCACCTTGCCGCAGACGGACCTGCATATTTCGAGCTGGTTGGGCAGGCCACAGTACGATGCAGATTTCGGATGGGGAAAGCCAGAGTTGATGTCGCTGGCGGAGAACCACCGCGGGGGGTTTGTGTTCTTGATGCACGATGACGATGGTGCTGGCAGCAGCGGCGACGTCCGTTTGCTCATGTGCATGGAGGCTGTAAATATAAAGGAGATAGAGCGGCTGCTTTATGCAAAGCTCTAGCAGCTTGCTGCTAGGCAAGGTACTTCATGCGATGATTACCAGCCTAGGTACGGTACATCCTGACATGTGAGGTTTTGTAATAATAAAAGGCCGGAGACAAAGAAGGACGACCTGGATAGTCTGCTGGTTTGGTTCATATCATATGACCACACTATGCAGGACCTGTAAGTGTGTATGATTCTGTCATTTTTTTAGATAAAGGAACAAAGCTCCGGCCTCTATCATGCGTGGATGTATGATCTATCATTTAACGGAATATAAAAAACGTTGTATGATTTGACATATCATTCTGTGTCCAAAAATTGTGTATATGTGAATGATTCAGGGATAAATTCGCAATAAGCACTTTAGACTCTCAGAATTAAGGCCCAACATTAGTGGGATTAGACTACTATTAGTATAATTCTATGCCTAATACAGTGCTAAAGTAAGGCAATTTCTTTGTTACGTTTAATATTAGTGATGCATCACAAACTACAGCGAGTCTGTTTTTCCTTCGCATGATTCGATAGTAAATATATATCATAATTAGAAAACCATGCATAATAGGTATAGATCAAGTCAATGCAAACCAAGTGTCATAAAAGCACAAACCAAAGTCCGTAAAGTTATAATTATTTATTTCCTACTCTTAGGTTGTAATTACTCTCATGTGTATATCTCCAAATTTAGGATGTATATGGCTCAATAGAGTGTATGTAGATGGAGTATATGATCATACATAATAGACCATAGGGTAGCATGTATATCAAGTATGCAAGTACACATAGAGTATATTGTTATACGTATTTTATATACTACTATAGTGGTATTATAATAATAATATTAGAACATATGGGCTCTTTTGAAAAAAAAATCACGTAGTAAGTTTTGGAGTATCTTAAATTGATTACATAAACATTACTCAAACTGATAAATGAGTATGCACCCATATGCAATGTGGTTATTGAAGGTGGAAGTATTAGTGTCCAAGATGCTTCATGGTTTGATGTAGAATTGATTGAAAGCTACAAGTAGCATAGCTGAAATCATGATGCGGAATATGTAAGTAGTGTCAACAAATAGAATATGAGAACTGTCAGAGTTAAGATACCTAGGTATCTCAAGACACCGATTAATCAACCGCTCGGGCGGCCTACGACACACAAGCTATACAGGCCCAAGCGACCATGGCCCAACTAAGCTATGTAGGCCTGGGCCAAGTGCTGAGACAGTAAGTCGGTCATGACCTCTTCTCTGTCCCTTCACCACACGCTGCCTAGCTCCGCACGACCTCTCCTCCGTCCCGACCCCTGGGAGGAACGGAGAGGGGCCGAGATCCACCAAGTACGACTATCCTGAAAAGGATAGGCACGCCTCTCAGTCCGCTAGGACCGAAGGGACAGCCGTCTCGAAGCAGGTGCCATCCCTGCGCCATGCCGCAGACAAGACAGGACCGTCTGGCGGTGACGACAGGTACGGTAGCTCACCATCCAACTACGGCCCAACGGGGCGGGCGTATGGCCCCACCCACTACGGGATGGGGTTCACGACTATGGCCTTGACTTTCAGGGCCAACCAAGCCAACGAAGGCCATGACCCTAGAGCTCGGGATCGTGGTCATCGGCTTCATGACCAACAAGACAACTAACGACCCGGGAGCAGATACCTGCTCCAGTACGACACCCTGGGGAGATCAGAAAACGATGACGAAGGCCATGGCGAGACCACGTCGCACATGATGGCTGACGAAACATCACCATGCCAACAATGTCATCACGATCGGTACTGTGGCACCACGCCACCCCATGCCGCGACGTGGGCACAAGACCATGACGACAACCACGCTCAAGCGTGCGCTGACACCAAGACAAGACAACCTTTCTTGCAAGCCAAGATAGCTAGTTTCCCCTCTCTTAGGCTCACGACCACATGATCGGGAGAACCTAACTCTTTATATGTGGCCTGACCCCGGACTCTATATAAGGGCAACCCGGGCACCCTTCCAAGGGGACGAACTCTCAAAACTTTATTCGGGCAGTCCCTCTCCACTCTCCTACCTCTTTCACTCTTCTTGCATACCCCATTGTAAGAACTTCAGAGCATTCAACCGAGGAAAACGCACTCGGTCTATCTTTGAGACTAGATGTAGGGCTCCGACCTGAACCAGTATAATTCCTTGTGTCTTTGGATGCTACCATCATCTTCTCGGAGCAGCGCGACATTCGTATAAATTCACTCGTCGGGTGACAAAATACCGACAAGAACCATGACATAATAATAAGTATACACTCTTAGCACCACTTTGGTTTTATTGCTTCATTTTCGTTGTGCCGAGCAATCCTTTTACTTAATGTTGCCACATCTAGATTGCCCTCGTCTAAAGCTTGTATCAGAAGGATGAGAAGTAAGGCAAAAAACTAGCCATTGTCCGTAAGCACCGTTAAACAAGTTTTCACAACATTTCTCTCATATGATTCAGTGTGCTTCCCCATAACAGAAATTTGTACGCCGATTTCGAAATCGACATGGCACCATTGGAATTGTCCATTAAGGGATATGTTTGTCACATCATTGATTATTGTATCAACTCAGAGGAACCATAGTTAATCTTAGAGCGATTTGATGGGCTCAATTCTCTATAGTAGATTTCAAAAGGATGTTTGGAAGGATTACAGAACAAAGCCTAAAAAACATATATGGCATGCTTTTTTTTGGTACCACCGGGTCTCAGAACGACATAAACTTAACGTTCTAAACAAGTCACCACTGTTCACTCAAGCAATAGAAAGGGGAAGCTCCTACAGTACATTATAACGTAAATGAAACACAATATGACATGGGTTACTATCTTGCTGATAAAATATATTCAGAATGGGTAGTATTCATGAAGACAGTTATGGCCCCTCGGTCGATGGATGACAAATTATTTGCATTGATGCAAGAAGGGGCCAGGAAAGATGTCGAGTGCGCATTTGGTGTACTGCAATCACGCTTTGATATTGTTCGTCAACCAGCAAGGTTATGTAAGCAAGGGGACGTTATCAACATAATGCAAGCTTGTGTTATCCTTCACAATATGATAGTGGAAGATGAGAAGGAATCAATTAGAGAAGTCTTAGATTTGAATGAGAATCCAAGTGCGATGATAGTGCTCACACTTGAAGTGCGTACAAGCAACAACCCTAATCCATGCTTCATAGAGGTACTTCGTAGAAATTCTGCTATTAAAGCTTAGCCAACACATAGGAAACTCAAGAAGGATCTAATCGAGCACATATGGCAATGCTATGAAAACAAAGGAAAATAGACAAAAAGCGTTGCAACTATATATAATATAATTATCATATTGATGGTTCCTAATAAATATTGTAATCATACTGCTCTTATTTATGCGTGATACATTTTCTATCAATAGCAACATAATGGTATACAAAAATTTATTTATATAGTTAATCTTATCTACATGCAAAGCATTAAATAGCTTGAAGACAATGAGATAGACTATGAGTTGTATGACTTGTCGGTATGACAGATTTGAGGCGTTTACAGACAGTCCCTGTCTGTGAGTTGTACATGTTCTAAAGCCCCCAAGAGTTGCAACCTTTTTTAACTAGGAGCTAAAGCTATAATTTAGTTTTTACTAGCTCCTCTCAAAAATACTTTTTGAAATTGTTTTGTTGATCTTTTTCTACAAAATGCTTTACCTTCACTGGCAAGGCTCACTACTACAGATTCAGTCATCACTGCCGGCATCATCACTGCCGGAATTAAGTGAACTGGCAGTGATGACCTTTACTGCCGGTTCTTGGCTCTGAAAACCAAAAAATGTTGGGCGGTGTGACCGAACCAGCAGCGATGACTACTATCACTACCGGTTTGTGTCTCTAACCGGCAGTGACTGGGCCGCTACCTATCACTGTCAGTTCTAACCAAGAACCGACAGTGATTTGATATTATCACTGTCGGTTCTTTCTTTGAACCGACGGTAATAATTTGGCAACACAAAAGCTAATGTCGTCCCCGCCTAAATATATACCCACCTCATCCACTGTCCCCTCCACCCAAGACACAGTGGTTTTGCTTGTTCAGCCGTGTTCATCTGTTCTTGCTTGGGGAAGCAAGCCAACACTCTCGGCCGCCGGCTCCGTCTTCAATCTTCTAAAGGTTACCGACTTCTTTTTCTAATCTTTTGTTGCTAATAGTATACTTTGTTTCATGCTTTAGTTTTAAGCATCGAAATAATGAAATATGTGGTTTTTTAATTAGGAATAATAATGGTGGATTTTTTTTATACATCATTTCTACATAACCTTTGTTAGTAACAAGCTTATGTTTTCTACATCTGTGTTAGCAACATTATATCTTGATCTTTGTTAGCAATATTATTTTTATTTATAAATCATTTATACATAATCTTTGTTAAACAATATTTATTGTATTCTAGGACTTTGTTAGCAATATTATTTCTTGATGATTTATTTTTTATAGGTTTCTCTAATATATATTGTTGCCTGGTATATTTATACCAGGGTTCTATATTTATTGAGATGTTTTTTCAGTTTTTTAGCTATGATAAATGATGGTGGACTTCCCCAGGCACAGGAATCAGGTTTCCACTCTGGCGATCTTCTATTCGCGCCATCACCAGTGTGGGCAGTCCCGTGTTATCCAGACCCATCAATAGTATATAATATTTTAAGTTTTTTTGTGCTAATATAATTTTTACATATATACATTTATTTATAATATGGTTGTTGCATATGTCACAGACAACCGGTCAAGTGGCTGGAAACAACATTATAGCTGATCGGGGTGTGGGACATCTTCGAGAACACGACAAGTGAGGTCGTGAATGATGAAGGAGACGAGCTATGGAAGTGCAGTCTCGGCTTCAAGATCGCAATTAGGAACAATAATGAGGTGCGCCAGGACATCACGCAGGTTGGACGACCCACGCCGACCAAGGTAGGCGCGCAGATCGATGTCGTGATGTCTTCTTTGCATGCAATTGAGCGAATTGACTATCATATACCTGATTGGTCGGCATTGAAGATACAAGCTTTACAACAGCACAGCCTAGACGTGCCGCGAGTAAGTGTTGACGGTAGATAAGAGTCAATTTTAACCGTCAACGAAACATAAAAAAGATCTCAACATAATTACCACATAGATATAGGGGGTTTACTCATAGAATTCCATAAGTTTTGGTGAATGTCTGTTTGTGCAGGGTGTCAGCTAAAAAGAACCAATGAAGGCCCACATGTTAGGTTTACATAGAGACAATGGGGCTACACATAACTTTTTTGGAATGTGGAAGGTACGAGAAGACTCTAGAAACAAACGGGAGGCGAAATGGGCTCAAAAGTGGGGCGCCCGCCCTAGTGGCTCAGCCAATCAAGCTTCACCTAGCGGATCCTACTTCCACCGCCTTTGAGGATGAATAAAAACCGTAGATCAAGGTCGGTTTGATCCGAGGGTTGTGGTGTTTCCTAGAGGGCTATATAAGCAAGGCCCCTGGCCCCTAGAGGAGGCATCCCTTAAAACCCTAATTTATTATCTCCCAGCCGGGATCAGGTGAGAGGTGTCCCATGAAAGGATGACCTCTCTAGGGGATTAGGTCTAGCTTCTCCAATGTAGTAGATTAGTATCTTGGGAGAGAGGGTCGAGTTAGGATCGTGCTCAAGGTTCCAGATCTAGTCATGGAGGCTTGGTAAAACTTTGTATCTTCACTTCCACATTCTGTAAGACTTATACTTATTCTCTTATTTACATGCATATGCTTACTTTGAATATATCTTTCTAGTTGAGTTTATCATTGTTTTTGTGTGCTAGTTCATAGAGCGCTTAGTCTAGCTTTACCGGTTGGGCTAAATAGCCGAGCCTCGTGTAAGCGTGGTGTTTACACGATGCTCTGCCTATGAGTACACCCTGTTCCCTAGCTGTATGATAGTTACGGGAGGTGACAGCCCTGTCCATATCTATCGAGCAGGTTCTTAAATTATAGGACCATAGTCATGTCAGTTGAGGTATCCTTTGTGGTGCTCTCTCCTGTCTAGTGGCGTCCCGAAGTGCACAAGAGTGTGGTAAGTCTTAGCATAGTTGGGTATACCTTTACCGTGTGATAAGAATATCATAGGAATCTACCTCACCCGTTGACCTCCCAAGTTAACTAGCTACATATCTTTAGTGACCTATTCCATGTGTGTTATATTACATAAATCCTATTATTTCATATATCATTTACCCCTGCTATAGTCTAGTTGTTTACTAGGTTAGTAGATACATGATGGTGAATTATCAGATTTTTAACCCTTGATTCCCTGTGGTAAAATATAAATAACGATACCTGGTTTACTCCCGTAAAATGCTACAATGGTATGTTCTGTGCGCTTGCGAAATCCTTCATATTTTAGTTGCACTTAATTTATACCAACAAGCATTTTTAGTGTCGTTGCTGGGAAAGCAATTGGTGTAAAGATTTTTGATAATGATCTTGATGTCTACTAAGTTAGTGTATCACTAGCTTTAGTAGGATTACCCTTGTTCTGTTGAGTGTGGAATAGACAGACAAAAGATGTCGTTTCGACCTTTCGACAAGCTTCCACATGACATTGAAGAGCCCAGGGTGCCTCCACATTCAACATTCAATAACACTGAAATTCTGCCATCTCACAGGTTTGTGTATACATATATATTATTTTAACCATGTGCAGATTGGAGAAAAAGGTCGTCGTCACAAGAATTCAAATCACATCTCAAGTGATGAACATGGATGTTGCACTACTCACAAATCTCAAATTGTGAGTCATGGTAAGTTTGATCAATAAAGGTGAGACAATCTTGCTGATGGACTTTAAAATTAATGGGTAGTTATCTTTTTAATTGTGCATCTCACTGCATGTTTACTTTATATCATTCATGCATTTTTTCTATTTAGTTTATTATGTTCTCTCATCCATTGCATGTTTAGTTCCTTGCACGCACTCATATCGCCTGCATCTAAAAATAAAAATATTCCTCACTATGATCATGCTCTGTCATCTCCATTTGAGTAAATCTCTATAACGTCTTCATGTTACCTTTATCTGCTATAGTATGCTTTGGTTTAGAAGTGCTATATATGGTCGTATGTGTGTTTCTAAAGGCTTTTGAATTAAGCATGGTGCTTAGGTTAAATAGCCTTCCTTAATCCAATTAGACATGGAGTCTAGTTTGGTTATTGAACTAAAAATTGCTAGTGTAGACAATGGTTGTTTTGTCAGACTAACCCCTATAGAAAACTCTCAAATCCAATTTGGGTAAGTCAAGAGATGAACTCACTTCGAAGATGAAGCAAGGCATATGATGAACTCCAACAACTTCGCATAAAAGACACAGCTCATTCATCGTCTAAGGAAGAATTATAAGAATCAAATATCATTCATATTGTCTTTTGCTGCAAGTTACCTTTGCCTTGAACCATGTTAAAGTGCCATAAAAAAGAGATTGTTAGAAAACATGATAAATAAAGTCTATGCTAAAGTAACTACAAAACCATCTCTTAGTTAGCATGGATGAAATTCAAATAAATAGTGGATAATAGCCCATAGTTTGAAATAGTTGCAATCCTTAGGGTATATGTCCACTAACATTTTGAAAAAAGGGATTTATGATGCGCCTATTTATGGTTTGGTTTGACAACCACCACTTCAGTGATGAACAAAGAAGAAGAGACGAATTCCACATGAAGAATCTACAACAAAAGCACTCACTTAACAGAAGTGGATGAACGAAGCAGCATGTCATAAGCAACCTTGAAGATATCATAGCATTGAGCCCAAAACTCGAGCTAGGATGCCAATGAGGAGCAGGGCAACTCACCTCATTTTAGCCAACCAAAGACCTGCTCTCATTGTTCTTGAAGACACCATCTTGCACGTAGGCGACGAGGACAAGGATGACATGATAGCATGCATCCTTGTGTCAACCAATCACCAATCAAGGGTTGACTATCGACCAAGCCTTGAAAGACCATGACTATAGTTGCAAGATGATGTTCCTAAGCCATTGGAGATGAAGCTTGCATACAAATATTAAGGAAACTCCTTCCTTGATCATCAAGACAGATGGCGTATCATTAACTGAACAACTCTTCGCCATGCCGTTAGAAGACAAAGACCATCAAGGAAGAACTCGAGTCTACATCTGTAATGAACATCAATTCATCAACCAAGACTCAACAAAAATCAAGAATGGTTGACGAAAGAAGATCATGCAACTGTCTGTATCCTCATCTCCTGGATTGGACAATCTAAAGAAAAAGAATGTAGAGGAGAGATCTTTGCTCAACGGACCTAGAATCAAGAGCCCTCTTCGACAGATTTAAGAACAGAGGACAAATAGTGTCTAAGGATATGGAGTTACAACACACTCTGAGGGATGACTCAACACTCACACTTGGCTTCAAGTGACGAGCGACAGCAAGGCTCAAGCTTGGGGGAGGAAGGCTGCTGACTCCTCTAATGATGATCCAGCAATGCTCTTCCTCTTCTTAAGCCCCGTCACTCTAACACGCCGGTTTGCAATCCCTCCACTCATAATTACTTTCTCTCTATAAGTTTGAATGTTTCTATAGATAGCATATATGCAAATCAAACTTAAGACAAAGTAAAATCAATCCTTGAGAGAAGAAGTAATGGTGAGTAAATGTTTTATGCTAATTAAAATGTTCAAACCAACTTTTCTGTAGCATAGAAAATGACCTTTAGCTCTATGAACAACACTACCCTTTTCATTGTTTGTACATTCCTTTGGGTATGTATTTTCCACTAATCCTCTACAGAGGAGAAACAATCCGTGGAGCCAAAGGTCTAGACATAATGAAAAAATAGAGAAGAGGAAGGAGAAAGGAGTGTAAATCTAGAGTACCATGAGAAGTTAAGGAGAGAGGTGAATCGAGCAAGACAAACCCCAAGAAGAAGGAAAGACCACTAGAAGCATCTACTCTTCATCATAGTGTGCTCCAGTGATAAAGTTTTCACAACTAGTACTTCACTTCAACTGCTGGAAGAGCAAGGAACATGGGTGACACCATCTCAAGAGGTGCAAGCTATCAAGGTCTCTACTATAGGACCAGATGGTGCACCTACAGAATGAACATGGTAAGAGGTCCTGTTCAGGAGACCTAAAAACACTGAACCCTTGTCGGAAGGTAAAATCAGTAGTTATCCATATTTATCCTTTTTCAGCATTGCATCAGTTTTCCTTTTCAGATAGTTACTTTCCAACAGTTGCATAATCATTCTCCTTTTAGTATGTTTACTTTTCTGCATTAGCATTGCATTAGAAAACAAAATAAATATATGTTTGCTTTGCTGCATCATAAATTATAAGCCCCATGTGAATAATTTTGTGGTATGGACCCATAGGAATATTCACTGTGGTGGCATAAAATAAAAATAAATATGCATTCATCTTGTTACAGTTTCTCTGCATTATAAAAATATAAAACTATTTGAGGAAATCCTATTGAAACTCTGCTTAAAAGAATCAAAACAATCTTAAAAACTCTAGACAATTAAGGCTTGAGTGGCCAACCACTAACGCTTAATCTATTCCACAAGTTTTGTTGTCTATTTGAGTTTAACAGGATTTAAAGGACCAAGAAGAACAACAAGCAAGTGGATGTTCTATCCACTGGTGGAGCACTGTCTCAACAATCATCAACATCAATTAATGCTCTACTAGAGGAGGAAGAACATCCCACTGCCAGTCTGCTACTTCATAAGATTGAACGACTACATCAACATCCAGCTTGGGGAAAGCACCCCCATGTATACAACTAAGTATTCTCTTCCCTCAGCTTTACTTTATTCCTTATAAGTTTTCTTAATTAGTAATAATAGTGTCTAAAATAACTAAAGTAAAATAAAAAGGGTGTGTCTAGTTTACTTGTTTTTGTTCTTAAAGAAGTTGTTAATAAAAGAAGAATCTCGAATAATCTCTTACATGGGAATGATGAATAGTTGATCTGCCGTAATTCCTTTTCAAGTACTAATTTTCAACCTCGAACTCTCTTGAGTTTTAGACACAATTGTTTTGATCTAAGATTTGCTCTAAACCTAAAACTTGTGGTAGCGAATGCTTGATCTAAGTCTAGGTAGTTGGCGGATATGATATGGGAAGGTTTTGAGATGATGTTTATCATGCTCCTAGAAATACTAGAGTTCTGGAGAATTTATCTTTGAAAATTAAAAATCCTGCATGATGAGTTCCTGTATGACGAGAGTTTAATTCCTACCACAGCCATATATACATGCTTACTAGATTAGGAAAGACTTTCACTTGTTAGCTTAGCTGCTTGTAAGCATTGAGTGTGGTCAGTCTGTGTTGACCCTAGGGGATTAGTCATGCAGTTAAAATCAAGATTCACGTGCACTCCACCTACTTATTTTGCTTCTACCCTGGAGGTATGTATTTAAATATTTTTTATTAGACACAACCCAACAAGTTGTTCTGCTCCTATACTGGGAGTGAACAGAACTCTTCATCCATTGCTAGCCCCTTTTGTTATAAGCTCTAACATTTCTGTTGCTATCTCTTATCTATGTTTCCAAAAAGATACTTGAAAATTATTCCATCGTATTTAGTTCCTATAAAAAAGAAGAAGAAAAAAAGAGAGTGAGAAAGAAAAATAAAGAGAGAATAAAAGGACAAGGGTTCCAATTATGAGAGATTTTTCAGCAACCCAAGTTCTCAGCAAGTTCTTCAAAGTTTAAGAGAGGCATAAATTTCTTTCAAGGAGCAAAAGTAGAAATAGATATTCACCATTTTTCCTCTACCTCTTCATTTCCACTTACATCCACCATCATTACCACTATATACATATCCACTCAGCCCATATTTAGGATCACACACATGCACATCTTGATTTGATTGTATGGCCAGACTTGTCCCTCTGGATCCATGTGTCTAACTATGCAATAAATGTTTGCAAGTATAATTCCTTGTCTCCCACCTATGAGCTCCAGATAGACCTATTAGAAGTAGGGTGAGAGAGAGAAGGTATAATGTTACTATGCTTTATGCCAAAATATCACATATCTTGAGAGAAGAGAGAAGGCAAACACCATAAGTGCCTTGGTAAGGATCCACAAATACTACAAATGAGAGACTTGAGAAGTCATACATAGGAATCTCTGAGTTTTATTTGAAAACCCTGCAAAACTCCAGAATAATAGTTGATCGAAGAGCTTGAGACATAACGCTTGACTTGACCGTTCTATCTTTCAACTGCACAAGATCTAAGAGACGGCTACAAGCCCCATGGTGGAAGGGAATATGGGTAAGTTTGAAAGTTAGAATATTCACTCTAAACCGGAGGAGAGTTCTTGTTTGAACGCATGTGTACCTTTGAGGTGTGAAAGCATTGTAGCAACTCTTGATCCATCACTGAGTTTATCTTTGCTCAAGGATGAGCAAAGGGTAAGCTTGGGGAGTTGTTGACGGTAGATAAGAGTTAATTTTAACCGTCAATGAAACATAAAAAAGGATCTAAACATAATTACCACATAGATATAGGGGTTTACTGACAGAATTCCATAAGTTTTGGTGAATATTTGTTTCTGCAGGGTGTCAGCTGAAAAGAACCAAGGAAGACCCACATGTCAGATTTATATAGAGACAAAGGGTCTACGCATAACTTTTTTGGAATGTGGAAGGTACAAGAAGACTCTAGAAACAAACAGGAGGCGAAACGGGCATGAAAATGGGGCGCCCGCTCCCCTCCTTGGCGCCCGCCCAGTGACTCAGCCAATCAGGCTCCACCTCGTGGATCTTGCTTCCACCGCCTTTGAGAATGAATAAAAACCATAGATCAAGGTCGGTTTGATCCGAGGGTGTGGTGTTTCCTAGAGGGCTATATAAGCAAGCCCCTGACCCCTGGAGGAGGCATCCCTTAAAACCCTAATTCATTATCTCCCAGCCGGTATCAGGTAAGAGGTGTCCCATGAAAGGATGACCTCTCTAGGGGATTAGGTCTAGCTTCTCCAATGTAGTAGATTAGTATCTTGGGAGAGAGGGTCGAGTTGGGATCTTGCTCAAGGTTCCAGATCTAGTCATGGAGGCTTGGTAAAGCCTTGCATCTTCACTTCAATATTCTGTAAGACTTATACTTATTCTCTTATTTACATGCATATGCTTACTTTGAATATATCTTTCTAGTTGAGTTTATCATTGCTTTTGTGTGCTAGTTCATAGAGCGCTTAGTCTAGGCTTTACCGGTTGGGCTAAATAGCCGAGCCTCGTGTAAGCGTGGTGTTTACACGATGCTCTGTCTATGAGTACACCCTATTCCCTAGTTGTGTGTAGTTACGGGAGGTGACAGCCCTGTCATATCTATGAGCAAGTTCTTAAATTATAGGACCGTAGTCAGGTCAGTAGATGTATCCTTTGTGGTGCTCTCTCCTATCTAGTGGCGTCCCGAAGTGCACAAGAGTGTGGCAAATCTTAGCATAGTTGGTATACCTTTACCGTGTGATAAGAATATCATAGGAATCTACCTCACCCGTTGACCTCATAAGTTAACTACTTGCATATCTTTAGTGACCTATTCCATGTGTGTTATATTACATAAATCTATCATTTCATATATCATTTACCCCTGTTATAGTCTAGTTGGTTTACTAGGTTAGTAGATACATAATGGTGAATTATCAGATGTTTTAACCCTTGCTTCCCTATGGTAAAATATAAATAGCGATGTCTGGTTTACTCCCGATAAATGCTACAATGGTACGTTCTGTGCGCTTGTGAAATCCTTTATATTTTAGTTGCACTTAATTTATATCAACAGTAAGCGAGAGGCATGCTACATTCAACTATATGGATATGGTATGTCGTGCATGATATGAGAGCAATGTTTACTTATTCTTATTATTATATGAGCGCTTACTGATATTTTTGGTTTGTCCACTTGTAGGTTTTGCCCTATGATTTCACTTATGCTATATTAGGCTTGCAGCCCATTCTCTCAGAAGCTCATAAACGTCTAGGGGGTACGCCTATGACTTCGTGGACACGATGGGCCAGAGGACGACAACTGGCATCCAGTATTGCGTGAGAATTAGGCAGAATCAGGCCATCTATAGTTCGTTAGTAGGCTATATCTATGGAATACCTGTGCTCGGCGTTGTGAGGTAATTGAGAGTGTTGTAGTGCGGGCCTTGCATTACATAGACAATGAGCATGGTTACACCATCGAAGACATACGCTACTGGCAGTGAAGACGGACTGGGGATGCACCCGGTTTTTAGGATCATGTTGTTTATTCGTACTGTTATATTTAATCAGGTTTATTCAAATAATTAGGTTTATTTCTATGGATATTTTAGTTTTGTTGTTATGAACAAGTTAATTATGTTTCATTGGATTCTTATTTGTTTGGACATCATAATTATGTTTGTATGGATTAATTATAGACCATTAATTAATTATCATATAATTAAATAATGAAGACACAAATTTTTGTCTTATTTTAGAACATAAAGTAATTACATTATGTCTAGTAATAAATAGAAAAGGAACATATTTTCTACCTAGCTCAGCGGCTAAATAATAAAACATATTAAAAACAAACCTATATGAACTCCCTAGCTCAACATTTTTTGTGTTTTCTTTTATTAATTCATAGTGTTATTATCATATAAAAACGAAACAAAGGAAACTGAACTCCCTACCTAGCCCAGTGGTTAAAGATGTGCAGTCAGAACCCTCCCACCCGCGATCGAATACCCGTACGGTCAAATTTTTCTTTTTTTCTTTTTATTATTTACTAAACAGGGTAAAATAAAAAAAATAAAACCATTTCTTTTTTCTTTTATTATTTACTAAACAGGGTAAAATAAAAAAATAAAACCAAACTAACTGTCGAGTCGGGCCAAAATATATTTTTCTAATTTTATTGAAAATTTGTTATCACTGTCTCGCATTATAAAAAAGCCGGGACTATTTTTTTTAAAAAAAACTGAGCCCTCGATAGTGGCGCTGCTTTTAAAAAAACTGAGCCTTCGGCATTGGCGCTGCAGAAGCATGCCAGAGACATCACTACCTGTTTTCGCTTACAAACCGACAGTGATACCAAATATTATTGTCGTTCATTAAACCGGCATAGATAGGTACTTTCACTGTCGATTTTTAAGCCAAAACCGATAGTGATGTGTTCTCACGGGCCAAACATTGCTCCCGCTGACCACCACAGCAGGAGCACTGCTCCCACCTACCCGATAGTTTTAATTCAAAAAAAGAAAAACCTAGCACGACTGCTAGCGCCTAAAATAGCCCTCGGCCAGGAGCCTCTCAACGGCCAAGTCTTGCCACTCACTTGCTGCTTATTTCTCACTTGGTTCTCTCTTAGCTAGTATTCACAGCTATGGCTTCTATGTGAAGAAAGCCCTCCACATACAAATTTCAACGAGCCTGGTCATCTACAAGGATGGTGCATATAAAAGGTACTAGAAATCTTTATGAAGATAGAGCCACTCGAGGCTTGACGGTGCGATGAGGTTGACAGAGC
>JAIWYO010003419.1:0-27815 GCA_020631735.1 Saccharum officinarum
CTTGAGGACCTTTCACTTAAAGTGACTCTAGATCAATCCATAATTGGTCACTTTTCTGGCAGATTTCTGTTTTACCCTTCAAGGAATAAATTGATATCTCCCAATATACAGAAATCCAAATGCCATAAAATTTTGTGGAGATGTATTCACTAAGTCTCTAGCAGCTGTAAAAATTTGAGATTCATTGACATATAGATTGCTACCAGATTTCAAATCTTCCACCACTGCAACATGCTGAAAACTGCTGCACTATAGCTGACAAGATATACTCCAAAGCCGAAGCATCTCTTATCAAATTCTCATGAAATTTGTACAGCATCTTATAACATAAGTTTAGAGCATGCACACCAAAATTCATGCCAATCCAAGTAGATTTGATCATCCAAACTCAGACTTGATCACTGCTAGCTCAGATTTTCAACTTTGGACAGATTTCAATACATGAGCAATACTTCATCAAATATGAATCAAACTTGAAACTAACTTGTTTGAATACTTTCACAAGACATATATCCATTCAATTCACTTACTAAATGTCATCTCATGAATTTATCCAACACAAATCATCCAAATTTGATTGCTAGGCATTTAATCCATTCAATCATCTTATAGCAAGCAACATTGCATATATATCCAATTCAATCAACTCATATGCACCCAAGTGAAATGATCAACAAAGATATACCTTGTTTGCTCATGATCATCCAATAGCAAGCTTTTCAACTTGAATATTTGCAAGCCATCAAAAATATATCCAATAAATCACCACAATCTTTAATATTGCACTTGTATGTTGTAGCACTTGGACTTCACTTATTTTGACTTGGCATTGGATTGGATATGCATTGAGCTTCATAACTTGACTCAATATATGATAAACAAAATGAAACCAATTGAATCAAGCCTCCAATGCCGATAGTACCTACAAACAATCATCCACTCTTTGATGGTACCCAAACAAGTTTGGGTCCTCTCAAGTTAGGTGCAACATACTTAGGCAAAGCCTTAGTATGGTAGCGAGATGTTTTGCAATTCCAACCAATGAGGTACCATTGCCATCCTTTCTAAGCATGTTAGTATCATTATTGAACTAGGCTTAGAATTATTACCTAGGGGACATGAATGAGCCATGTGTCCCTTTCCCGGCATGAATAGCATCTTCTCTTTGTTGAGCCTTTTCTTGCTTGCTCATGTGATGCTCTTCATTGCCTTGCCTCTCATGAGTTGCTTGAGCATTCTTCTCAAGCTTGGTAGGACACCCCGAGGCAAAGTGTCCCATATCTTCACACTTGAAGCACTTGATGTGAGCCAAATCTCTCTTCTTATCTTGAATCTTGCTCATCATCTTGGCATCTTGGATTTGCATTGATGCCTTCCTCTTCCACCCCTTCTTGTTTTCTTCTTCTTCTTCATCAAGTCACCATCATCATCCTTGTGGTTGATCTTGACGAGATTGGGTGTGGTTTCTTGCTCAACTTGTGGCTTTGGTTGAGACTCTTTTTGTTGCTTCACTAGTTTCTTGGTTGGGCACGTTGAGGTGAGATGACCCCAAGTGCGACACTTGAAGCACTTGACATGCTTGAGCCCTCTCTCTTCTTTCTTCAACTTGAGCTTTTCTTCATTAGGCAACCAATTGCAAGATGTCCTATTTCATGGCATTTAAAGCACATAAAATGAGAGAGCTTCTCTTGTTCTTGCTTCTTCATCTCTCTTTCATATCTTCTTCCCCCATCTTTTGCCTTTGATATTGCTCTTGTTGAAGCCAATGCCGCTCATGTCACCGTAGCTTCTTTTGTTGTTCAACATGTGCTCAAAGGTGACTTTTGAGTTGTAGCACCTCTCTAACTTGTTGCTCAAATTCTTCACTTCATTTTTGAGCTCATTTTCTCCTTCAAAATGTTAGTCTCACAAACATAGAAGTAGAACAAGCATATATATGTGAGGAACATGGCATAGCTAATAAGTCATCACAAGAGGTGGATACATGCTTTCTCCTACATCACATGGGTTAGTCACATTTTGCAATTGATCATTTGATCCATGTGATGAGCTCTCATTAATTTTAATTTTCTTTAATAACATCTTAAGAGAGAAGCATGTTCTTGTACCAAATTATCATGAGCAACACTTAGTTCCTCATGAGCCAATTTTAGCTCCTCATGTGAACAAGTAGTAACATAAAGGAAATGCTTTTGTTGTTCACATGTGGTTTTTAGAAATGAGTTTTCATTTTCCAATTTCATGGTTTTAGTTTTCTCATTTTCTAAAGACATGTTCATGCTAGCAAGTCTACTAACAAGCTCATCATATGAATCAACATGATCAATCACATTATCATTTGATACCTTTGTGTCACCTAGTGACATGAAGCAATGTGATGTAGTGGATGGGCTTGTAGTAGCATCATCAAGCCCGAGCATGAACCAACGTTGTCACCATCAAGTGTGCTTGGGGTAGAAACATCACTTGCAACACTTGATGCATCATCACATTCTTGTCAAGTGAACTTTGGTAGATCGATCATCATCATCACTTGACCATGAGGTGGAGCAACCTCCACAACCATCGTGTTGTGGTCATGCTCAACATCATCATGTGCAACCTCCATGGCTTGACATCATCGTCATCATCGGTGATAGCTCCATACTTTTCATTGAGATAGCCCATATCTCATGAGCGGATTTGAGGTCCATGATCTTACCAAAGATGCTATCATCCAAAGATCTATACATGATGTTAGTAGCTTGGATGTCAAGATCTAGGCATTTCTCTTGTGCTTGAGTTATATTATCTTCATCCAACACATGAGAAAAGCCTGCATCTACCATCCACCACATTTGAGGGCAAATAAACTTAAAATTGCATATCATCCAATTTTTCCACCGTGCAAAGTGTGTGCCATCAAACATGTGAGGACAATCAACATCTAGTCCATATTCCGCCATCCTCTCGGGTCGGTGAAGACCACAAATGAGAGACCGGGCTCCGATACCAATTGAAGGGTCGAGATGGCGGACTAGAGGGGGGGTGAATAGTCCTTTCTAAAATTAATCACGTCGGCAAACCGAAACAAATGCGGAATTAAAACTATCGGTCTAGCCAAGACTACACCCCTCTATCTAAGTTCACAAGCACCTCACAAAGATCCTAATTATGTAACTAAGGTTTTTTCTTAGCAAAAGCTCTCCTAAACAATTCTAGAGCAAGGTCACACAAACCTATGCACTAGTACTTTAGCAAAGCCGGGGAGCTCCTACACAATTCTAGTAAGCAAAAGCACGAAGCCACCTATGCTCACTAGCAATACTCAATAGCAAGGCAACTAATGCCAAACTAGAGAGCGCAAAATACTTAGCTACACAAACTAAGCAATATGACTAACAAGGTTACACAAACCAATTAGCCACGCAACGGGAGCTACTTCTATGCTACACAAGCAAGAAGGTAACTAGCTAACTACACAAGCAAACTAGTTACAAGAGCATCTACACAAGCACAAGTATATGAATGTAAATACAAGCTTGTGAATCGAAAGCAAACCACCGAGAAGATGTACACAATGTTGACACGACGGTTTTTCACCGAGGTTCACTTGGTTGCCACCAAGCTAGTCCCCGTTGTGGCGATACACCCACTTGATGGATCACGAGCTAATTGACTATCAAGAGTCAAACCCTCAGCGGGTGCCGCACATCCACTCTCAGATGGGGATCCTCCAAGCCACGAGCTTACTAGAGTTGCTCTTCGCGATCCCCGCGGGGTGAGCACAATCCCCCTCACAAATCCTCCTCCGGAGCCACGCACAATCTCCACGCGTGCTTCAACGGAGTCGCAAGCCACCAAGCCGTCTAGGAGGTGGCAACCTCCAAGAGTAACAAGCACCACCGGCTTGCAACACGATCACCTAGTGCCACTCGATGCAATCCTCTCGATGCAACGCACTAGAATCGCTCTCTCACTCGATCCGATGAACACTATCAAGCATGAGTGAGTTAGAGGGCTTCCAAGCACTACCACATAAGCCACCAAGGCCAAAGTGTGCTCAGCTACTGGCCAAGCCGGCCACACGGTCTATTTATAACCCACGTCAAATAGAGCCGTTACCCCACTTGTCCGTTTTTCCGCGGGAGCACCGGACGCGCCGGTCGTAACAGACCGGACGCGCTCAACGCGTCCGTGCCCAGCGATTTCAAATTCGTCCGTTAGAACCTCCAACGGTCACTGCGCGCCAACGGTCAAACGACACACCGGACGCGCTGTTGCGAACCACCGGACGCACCGGTGCGCACAGTTCCCGCCGCCGCGAAGACAAGACCGACGCGCTCCTCGCAACCACCGGACGCCACAGTAACCGCGTCCGGTGCGAGTCCAGTAAGCACCCTGGACCACCGGACGCGTCCGATGGTGTAGGACCGGACGCGCACCGCGTCCGATGACTTCGTGACTCGCTGTTCGCCAGACCGAATGCGCCGGTCCCGTGGGTCACCGGACGCGCCGGTGCCAACCCTAGCTCGCGCGCCTGCCGCGCCCGCGCTGCACTGACCGGACGCGCCGGTCCATAGTGACCGCGTCCGGTGCAGCGTCCGGTGCAGCGTCCGGTGCTGCGTCCGGTCACCTCTGTGACCGCGTTCGCCTCCGTTTCTTTTCCGACTTCCGGCGTAGTAGAAAATAGGCGTTTCACTTCTCCAAAAAGCGCCGAATCCCGCCTCGCAAGCTCGGCGGGAGAGAGAAAGGAACCAAACCCCTCTCTACCCGTAAACCACAGCGCGACCAACGCCACCTTTGCAAATGTGCCAACACCAACAAGTGATCACCACCTTGTGCTCGTGTGTTAGCATTTTCACAAACATTTTCTTCAAAGGAATTAGGCACTCAACTTGCCTCGCCACTCGATCCTAACACGTATGCAAAGTTAGATCGCTCAAGTGGCACTAGATGACCGATATGCAAACAAGTTTGCCCCTCTTAATAGTACGGCCATCTATCCTAAACCCGGTCATCAGCTTCTCTACACACCTATGACCGGTGAAATGGAAATGCCCTAGGTTATACCTTTGCCTTGCGCATTCCATTCCATCTCCTCCGACATTGATGCAACACATGCACCAACCATATCACAAATGATATGATCCACTTCATATCATCATGTGACCTTGGTCCATCGATCTTGACCTCACTTGCTCTTCACCGTTGCGTCGGTCCATCGGCGCCAAGTCTTGCTCAAGCTTCACCGCCTCACGGTCCATCGCTCCAAAGCCTCCGACTTGCCTTCACACTTGCAACCGGTTCGTCGAGCCAAGCCTCATCTTGATCTTTGCCACCTTGGTCACATGACTCCATGTCATGTCTCATATGCAATGAGCTCCTTCATGACACCATCACCTGTGGACTAATCCCCTGTGTATCTCACATAACCACATATTAGTCCACCTAAGTTGTCACTCAATTACAAAACCAAACAAGGACCTTTCACTAACTAACAACTGAACTCCTAAGCCCGCGACTAAAACTAATACCGCGCGCAGGGCACCGATGTAGCCCCAACACTGAGAGGTAAAAGGAAAACATCAACTAGAAAAACTTAAAACTACAACCACTACGAAACAGGATGGACTACTCTTCTTGGCTTGCCGGGTTTGTTGCATACTGGTATTGCAAAATTTCATCTTTGCAAAGCATCGCTACTTGATCTGCTTGTAGGGAATTTTGTTGGAAAGTTTTTCTATTCCGTTCTTTCCAAATATTCCGCCAAAAATAGATTATGATTCCGTCAATCCTCTGCTTCTGTGTTCTGTTGAATTTGGCACGGCATCTCCGCCACTATCCATGGATTGACCCTGTCATGTCCACTGGATCTAGCACTGATAGGTTTAGCCACTGCTTTAGCTAAGACCATACTTGCTACGAGTACGGGCAATCTTTGCATAGGTGGTTAGGTGTTTCAGGGTCGATTCCGCATAATTTGCAAGTCAGATCATTGGGTCAATTGTGCTTGGTCAAATTGTTGCGGTAAGAATCTTCTTGTGTAATAGAGTCCATGCAAAGAAACGGCATTTGGGTTCTGCCCTTGCTCTCCAAATTGGCGCGAGCTTTAGCTTGCTATAGCAGCCCTCAAATTGTATACGGTATGCGCTTTTGGTTGTGTATTCTCCACTTGATGTCCATCGCCATCGAATTGTGTCTTCACTGTTTTCAACTAGACGAACACTTCTCACATGTTCCCATAGTGCAACATATTCCTGTATCTCTTGGGGTGTTTGTAGTGGTAAAATGTGTGTTATCCATCTATTCTCTTGTAATGCCTTGTATACTGACAATTTTGTCCTCATTGATTTGCGAAATAGAGTCGGTGCCAAGGTTCTTGGGGTTTGTCCTTCAATCCAAGAGGACATCCAAAAACCAGTTGTCTTCCCGTCGCCAATTGAAACCACTGTCGAGGCAGCAAAAAGCTCTCAATCTCGTCCGTCACAAGGGAGTTCCAGCTCATTCCATGCACTTTCTTTGTGTTTCCATTGGTACCAAAGCCATCTCAGTCGTAGCGCCCTAGCAAAACGCTCTAAGTCTAGAATCCCCAGTCCCCCTTTTTATTTTTGGGTGGCAAGTCGTCAGCCAGTTTACCAGTGAATGGCCTCCATACACTTTGTTCGGTGTTTCTCCCCTCCAGAGAAAACTCCTACGTAACTGATCAATCTTCCGGATGAGCCATTTATGCTCAGGGAAGGCCGTCATGTGGTAAATGGGTTGTGAAGAGAGTACCGTCTTGACCAATGTTTCTCTCCCTGCCGTGGAGAGGAGTTTGCCTTTCCTTCCGGGTAGCCTGGCTCCTATTTTATCGATCAGTGGCTGTACCTCGATCCTACGCAATTTCCGGATATGAAGGGGGAGTCCCAGGTATTTGCCAGGGAATTTGCAGATTTTGCCTGGGAAGTTTTGGAGGAGTTGAGCCACCACCGAGTCATCCATTCGAATTGGAAAAATTTCAGTCTTTGAGATGTTAATAGTTGGCATATGAGGCATGACTTCTTTAACACGTTGATGATTTGGTGACGGGGATTGATAAATTGGTGAGCTAGTTGTTGCAAATAACATGTGTAGAAGACTAGAGGTTACGCACAAATTTGTAGGCCTACATGTCATGAAGACTCCAGATCTATAAATTTTGTGCTACATCACTGATGTGCTGATTCAACTCCTGAACATGGGTGCATATAGCCTTTGCAAATGTGTATAAATTCATATGTGCTGAAGTTCTGGACTTTGCTCGTACGTTTCCTATTAGGTGTTAACCTTTAGCTTGCGCTGCGCCCACAAGATATTGCTCAGCTAATGAAGGAAGGATCAAAAAAAAAACACTAATGCATGAAGGGGAGCGCTGGGTTATTGGACTAAGGTCGTGAATCGTGATGTAGACCAACAGCATCCACTAGCAGCTAATTTTTTTTAGAAAAGGACATCCGCTAGCAGCTAATGTATTATGGATCAATCGCAGCTCCCACCACAGGTATGAAATCACTCACAAACAGCTGCCTTTGGGTCTGACAGGAAAGCACTTTTCAGGTTTTGCCATTGGGTCTGCATGAATTACGAGCAGAGGAAGCATCCGAAATTCCGAATTCAGTACAGAAAACAAGCAAGGCATATGCATAAACGAAACTTAAAAAAAATTAAAACTTACAATACATGGCAGTATAGGCCAGTAACTAGCGCCCAGCTGGGGCATAACCATAGTCTCATCAACATGTTCCGAAGACTGAACTGGTTGCATAAACCGGCTGCTAGTGCGCACGTAGGACAGACAGATCTTAGATGCAAAGACACAGGTCACAGCAGATCGAGCAGAGGAAACAAGGACATGAAAAAAATTGAACCGGACTCGCAAAAGACTGAACTAAACTCCTGTTGTCTTTCCATCAGAGAATATCAGAATGGCCTCAAGCCTTCTGTACTTTGTTGCCCAAGAAGACGTCAGTGAGCACCGTCTTCGACTGCAACGACAGGCGTAGGATCTCCAAACCCTGCAAAACATCGATCCGTCGTCGTAGCGGATGTTTTTTCATAGATTAGGATGTAATGTAGCTGATCGTTAATGGATAAAGCACATGAATGTTTCGCTGATGTAAGGAAGAAGTTCTTTACAGGAGTATTTGAGTATATTATGAATATATATGATTACCTCCTCGTAGCCAATGTGCACGGTTTTCTCCTCGAGCATGCTGATGTCCGTGATGCCAAAGGTGTTGAGCAGGGTGATGCTGGAGATGGTGGACATGGGCGCAACCTTGAGGTGGTCCATGACAGTGTACGTCACGACGCTCCGCACGAGCCCGTTCTTTGCCTGTGGCTGTGGCTTTCGCTTCGACCGACTGCCGAGACCCCGCCACCGGGAGAAAACTCATCTCCTTGTTCAAATAGCCAGAACATGACGGGTATTTCGAATCGCACGTGCCTGTCAAGTAGTCACCCTCACAGCTTTCACCATAACCACCATAACTGCGAAACGGTGAGGGGTTAATACTGTAGTACATCCTGCTGCACCTGAAGAACTTCTTTGGGAGAGCTGGTGGTCGACTGGCGTTGGCTGCGCCGGCAAGCTGAACAGAGAGTGTTTCGTGCCGACCGCCGCCGAGGGCACGGTGGGGCGGAGGAGCGCGTCCTTGGTCGCGCCGGGCTCCACGTAGTTGTCGTCGAGGGCCTCGACGCTGGCGTAGACATTGCCGACGCAGCCGACCATGGATTCCTTCCCGAGCAGCTTCACAGCCGTGCCGATGGGCAGTGCGAGGAAGGAGAAGAGGAAGTCGACGACGTCCTTGCCGGCCTCGGCGTACAGCACGCGCTCGGCCTTGGTGTCCACCAGCAGCTTCATGCTTAGCGTAGTACTGCTACTGTTGGCATTGGGACTGGCTGGGGCCATATCGATCTCAAGAACAGTCCGTTCTTCTACAAACTCACAGTATTGTTTGTGCCGATCTATAGTCTTACAACATTTTGGAGAAGAATCACTGTTCTCACATGACCTATTTATGCAGCAAACGCCGGTCGATCTCTCGAAGTGGAAGGTCAAGAGGGTGGCCAACGTCGCGCCATTATTTCGGCCATGCGAAGAGGTGCCCGGAATGAAACGTTCAGAAAACGGATCGGCACAGAGAGAATGAAGTAGGAACGCATACGCAACAATGATTGTTAATTGGATGAGCAACTCGGGATACTTCAGTGCCAGTAAACTGAACGATCAATTGGACCCTACGCCTCCCGACCCTAAACGTAAATGGAAGTTGCTACCAGACATGCAACTAGGCATCCAAACCCATACATACTGATTCATAACCTGAATAAAGATACTTGAAATACAAACTAGCCATAAGTATGGCGTCCCTGCATAACGAGACCACAAGGTCAGACGACACGCCTTCCAATGACCGCACAAGCAAACAAATCGAACTCTCGCATAAGCATCAGCACACGCACACCTCGCTCAAGCCTTCCGTTTCTTCCCAAGGAATACGTCGGTGAGCACCGTCGTTGACTGCAGTGCCACGCGCAGGATCTCCAAACCCTGCGAAAACAATGTTCAAACTAAATGCACACAGGTCTACAATTATATAACACTCGACCATGTGAAGGATCGGAATTGAACAATTTTAACAAAATCTGCACTCGGCGTGGCATATATATGTAGTATTTACCTCGGTGTACCCCAGCTGCACGATCTTCTCACTGAGCGAGCCAATGTCCTTGATGCCAAAGGTGTTAAGCATGGTGATGCCGGAGATGGTGGACATGGGCGCCACCTTGAGGTCGTCCATCACAGTATACGTCACCACGCCCTGCACAAATCCCGTTCCTCCAAGATCGGAGACCACTGCCGCAGAACAGCGACCAGATCTGCCGGTGCTCAAAGCCACGATCTTGATCTCCATGGTCATCTTACCATGGCAGCACCTATGCTGACATGGTGTGCCGTACTCCTCAGTCACCATGGTTTGGCATTCAGGGTAGTTGTTGGTGGTGCAACGGTAAAACTGAGTCGGCGCAGGCTCCTCCGGCTGTGGCAGGCGGAGCAGCTTGCCGCCACTGCAGCCGCCGGCCGGCGCGAGCAACGCGTCCTTTGCGTAGTCGGAGCGGACGTACGTCTCGTCGAGCTCCTCGACGCTGCCGTAGAGGTTGCCGACGGAGCCGACCATGGCGTCCTTGCTCAGGATCTTGACGACCGTGCCCACGGGCAGCGTGAGGAGGGAGAAGAGGAAGTCGACGACGTCCTTGCCCGCCTCCGCGTACAGCACGCGCCCAGCCTTGGTGTCCACCAGCAGCTTCACGCTGAGCGCGGGAGTGACAGCATCAGTGCTGGATGGAGCCATGTCTCGTGCGAGTGTTACTACTGCTGTGTCTGGGCTATGGAGTAGTAGTACACTACTATGGAGTGACCGCCTGCATGCTGATACATGAGGGATGGCCTTTATAGACATGCTGAGCGAGCTGCAATGAAGGCTTTGCGGAGAATATGCACACCACCGCCGTTCATTGGGCACTTTCCACGATTAAGATGGACCGTTTATTTTCATGCAGTCCCGATGCAGGGCAGTAGGCGTGCGGCATTGTGGCTCAAGAACCGATACTTGCAGTCCCAATGCAGAATCCAAGCTGGGCTGGCCCCTGATCGAAGTCCGGAGGTTGCGCACTGCACTCCTCGATGTGCTTCCCTTGATGATGTTTAGCATGCATATAGGAGTATTACAGAAAATTTGAAAAGGTTCTTAACGTTTGTTTGATATAAGGGCAGTCCCAATGAAAGAAACTAGTAGTTTATATAACATAGGATACCGCACCAAAAAAAAATACTGCTTTTCAACCCATAGTTTCTATGAGTAATAATTATTTTCTCTTTCTCCTTCTAACTCTATCTTCTTCCTCCAATGGGAGTGCGACACGAGCTCCCTAGAAACTGGTGGTTTCTCCCTAATGATGATTTCATGGTTTCTTGGTGCATTGGGTCAAGAGTAGACCTAATTTCTTCATGAAGAAACCATTTCTATGATTTTTGCTCTCTTTCTTCATTAATTACGTTGCCATGTCAGCATTTTGCCTACGTGGCAAGTCATTTAATGAGGATAGAAACCATCATCAATGCACCATAGGGACTGCCCTAAGTATTGTAGTACTACTTTTCTTGGTCATATCATAGTTCAAAATAGAGGAAGTTCATTTTATAACTCTTAGGCCCAGTTTGGATAAATGTGGCTAAATTTTAGCCCAGGCCAAAGTGTAGATAAATATTTAATTTCATTACATATAAATATTTATCAATAAGTTAACATAATATGAAAACTAAAATACTCGATTAAGTCTATTTTGGCTCCTCAACTCATGCCTTTGTCTAATTTTGGCACCTCAACTATCAAAACCGTTCAATTTTGACCAGAGAGCTTATTTTGAGTGGTTTTCATATGGCTCTTTGTTCAAAATTGAACAATTTTGATAGTTTAGATGCCAAAGTTAGACCATTTTGTAGCTAGAGGTCAAAATTAGACAAAGACAAAAGTTAAGGGACCTGGTTATATACTTATATTTCAAGATGGCAACGGATACGTACCCGACGGGTAGTGCCCACCCGTACCCGTACCCGCACCCGCAAAATTTTTCCCGTCGGGTTACCCGTACCATCATGCGGGTAAAAAAATCCATACCCGTACCCGCCGGGTAATTCTCACCCGACGGGTAACCCGTACCCGATAGCATACCCAAAATTTACCTAAAAATATCAAATAGTCACGTACAAAAATAAATCATTCTAAACTTCCAACAAGTTACAAACATGCTAACAAACATTATTAGCATCATTACAACAAAGACAATCTACTAGAAATGTAGTGGATGTCTCAATGGGCCAAATTTATGACTTATATGCGCTAAAATAACTGAGGTTGGCTAGTTATTTTTGCGGGTATGTCTTACCCGCGGGTATGCGGGTATGGGTAGTATACACCCGCACCCGTACCCGCCATACCCGATGGGTATAGGATTTTGCCCAATAACGTACCCACTGGTAGAAAATTCATCCCATACCCGCCTCTTTATCGGGTAATACCCGTCAGGTACTCGGGTTTGGGATACCAGTTGCCATCTCTACTTATATTGTTTGTGGTGAAACATAGCCACCCAGAGTCAAAATTTTGACTTTTTATGGGCGTTCTTATAGTCATATTGGTGTTTGTGGGTGACTTCGTTAATCTTAAGATATGCTAGATTAACTCAACTGTGAACAATGGTAAGGGCCAATTTGGTAGCGCTAAAGCTACCCCGCTCTTGGCGACAAGCTGAGGAGCATTACCAAATGGCGAAAATTCTTCTAGCTCCACGACCTGATCCAGCAAATAGCTCCTCATGTTTTGTACTAGAGTAGCCAAAATTGCTTGCGCTGGAAGCATCAAAACAGCTAGAGGAAATCCAGAACAAAATACAAGAAAGAGATTGGGATGAGAACTTATATGATGTTTGGAGCTATAACTGGGGCAATCAAGATACATCAGTAACATATAGTATCCTAATTGGCAACATTGAAGCTTCCCCTCTCTTTCCTTGGCTGTGGGCCCCAAGCAACCTAGGTAAACATAAATTTTTCTTTTGGCTACTCATCAGGGACAAATTGAACACAAGAAATCTATTGAGAAGAAAAAACATGGAACTTGATGACTACAACTGCATCCTATGCAATACAAATCATGAAGAAACCAACTTCCACCTATTTTTTGAATGTACATTTAGTCAAACTTGCTCCCTTAGACATGGTGGTAATGGATGCTAGAAGTAATTTTGGAAGACCCACTTTTAGAGGAAAAGGAATTTTTTTATCAAGGCATGCTGGGCTATCTGTACAACAAGGAACTCTGTTGCTTTTTATAATGGGCAGATCAATGTTAATCTTTGGAAGAGACATTTTAAGGAGGAACTTGGCCTGGTGTGTGCTAAGGCCAAACCAGCAAGGTAGATTTCACTTAGTCTTTGGAGAGATAGCTATTTACTGTAATTTGTGCTCTTTTTTTTTGGCTTGGTTGCCTGTTTTGTAATTTTGTAAATAGCTCATTCTTTTATTTAATGAAAAAGAAATTAAAAATAGGTAGGGGATTCCCCTGCTGATTCGGTCAAAAAAAATGCTTGCGCTCCACTACTCTCTCAACGATTTTCCTCCTTGTACGGCCTGCTCGCAAGAGGTCATGCCCCTTCCCCCGCTTGCAACAACGCCTTGATGTGCTACCAAACAATTGATATGCACAACAAATGAAGCTATAGCACGAACCAAGTGGAGTGGGCTGAGAGTGCCACCAAACTGGCTCCAGGTCATCATGAAGTTCAAGTACCAACTATTTAACCATTAATCCTTCAACTCCCAACTTAGAAACTGTTTACTTTTGAACTTAACTAAAATTTAACGGTTTTCCTAACTGTGTGATTGTCGGTGTTCTAGAACATGGGGTGTCTAGAGACGGGACAAGTGAATGATGCTGCGCTTCGGAGCCTCTGATGGTGTGCAAGGCGGACACAAGATCTATACTGGTTCGGGCTGAACGTCCCTACGTCCAGTGCTCGCTGCTGCTCGTGTTGCTTTACACCGAAGTGCTTGTAGTAGGAGATACAAGCTGGTCGAGAGAGGGATGGCTCCCAGGTCTCTGTGAGTGGGTGTGTTCGAGTGTTTGAGTGTATGCTTAGTACATTGCTGTTGCTGGGTGTTGTCCAACCTTTCTTGTCGAGAGTCCCTCCCTCCCCTTTTATAGTATGCAAAAGGAGAGGTCGGGTTACAGTATCTAGATGTACGAAAATAGAAAGAAAAGGCCCTAAGGTGCTCCCTATTATTAGTTTTTCTCTCAGTTTGTGCATTCGCACAGTCGTCATCGTGGCGGTGGCATGCTGTGGCTGTAGATGTATCATAGTTGACGCGGCGAGGCCATACCCTGACACGGTGTCATGATGAAGAAGATTTCGTGGTCCTGAAGCTGCGCCGGCGAAAAGGTGGGGGGCCTGTACGGCCGTTGCTCCCCGTCCCGTTGAGGTGGACATGGTAGGGTGCGGCATAGCGTAGCTTCTTCCTGTTACTACTGTGGGGGGCGAGAAAGAACCGTGGAAGCCTTGACCGGATTATGAATCAGGTGTTACAAGTTCCCAGGCAATCCTGCACAACGCGGCGAGCTCTTGTTCCTTAGCAGGAAAAGGTAAGGGCCCGTGCGTGTCGGTGACAGTGTGTTACAGTAGGGGGGTCGAGCGAAGCAGTAGCTGTTCAAAGGGGTCGAGCGCCTTGATGACGTCACAGGGCTCGGGCGCCTGGATGACGTCATGGGGGTCGGACGAGACGGAGAGGGGTCGGACGAAGCGGAGGAGCGGTGGGCCTTTGGCTTTGGTTTTGAGCGGAGGAAGGCCCTGGGCCGGTTGTGATGGGCCGTGGGCCGTACTATTTTTTTTTGTGGGTGGTTTTGCGGTGAAAATGGGGTACCCTGTTTTGCTGGTACCCGACAGTGATGTGACAAAAAAAATATAAATGGACTTTAAATTTTGTGAATTGCCCAATTAACATTTTCTAATTGAAGTAACGAACAATAGGACTGTAAAAACAGCCAGTGCATACTAACGCAAATCACCAAGTTGATGAAACATAACTACATATATACCAATTCAAATTGATTTAGGCTTTGAATAATCCTATGTGCGAATGAATTTCCTCAAAACAATAAAATTACAAATCACCTCGAAATTTGTGTCCTAATTTAGAAAATTACTATATTTGCTTTTAAACAACTATAAAAAAACCTATTTTCCTCAAGGTTCAGCTTGATAAGCCGTATATAAATGCATATGAATGTAATAGAAAATCATTTTGGTCGAGATGATATTAGATTTTAATTAGGACACAAGAAATTCTCTTATTTTTAGACATATATAAGTTATACCTTACTTTAGATTTATATATATTTAAACTTGTATTTGACAAAAATAATATATTCAAGTTGTATACGCTCTATATTGCAAGTGAAAAATTGAAAACATTCCTGCTGGAGTAAGGATTTTTGCGTGTAAAAAAAACATTCTTGCTCTATATAGTGAGGAGCACATATATAAACTTAATTATGTCTAAAAGTTTTTGCGTTTGAATGAAAAGAAAAAATAGTGAAAATTCAACAACAGCAAGTGAAACGTGACGCGTGACGCCTGATGTAAAAATACTGGACAAGTGGAATTCATTGCACAGGTGAGAATATGAGATGTAGACTTCGAGCTTTGGACTTGCGTTTCTAGAGCACACATGTCCAAGCAAACACCAAAGCCACATAGGGGCCGCGAAAAATATTGATGATCACTACTAAAAGAGTAGAGAATGGAAAAGAGGATCAGCAAGAAAAAAAAATCTCAACTCTCCTCTAACATGGTAGTCTTAAAAAAAAAGAGGATAGGAGTTGCTCAAAACGGTGGATCAAATCGAATCAACAAGGCATAAAATTAAAGGGCACATATAATAACCAGCGATGCACGTACGGCTAGAACAGATAAGCGCATCCAAACTAGGACATTAACGATGGGAACGAACAAATGAAAGTCTTAATCGCGCGAGCGCCTCATCGGGCTTGAAGTTGAACCCTTCCCTTTCTTTTTCTTCGATGGGGCATTTGTGGATTTCTTCCTGAGGACGACGTCTATGAGCATGGCCTTGGACAGAGTAGTAGCGCCTTCAGTTTCCTCTTCTTGTTTGATGGTGCAGCGACAGCCTGCTGCCGCCTCATGTTCTTCTTCCTGAGGAAGACGCCGTCTGTGAGCACGGCCTTGGACTGCAGCGACGCTCTCAGCATCTCCAAACGCTGCACAACACCATTGCATTATCAGTGCTCGTGGTCAGTGGATCTACATAGTCCTAGTACATATACTTGAAGAGCAGGGTAGAGATCATTACCTCGGCGTACCCTACCCGAACTGTCGTCTCCTGGAGCGAGCTGATATCCGTGACACCCAAGGCGTTGAGGAGAGTGATGGCGGAGACGGTGGACAGAGGCGCTACCTTGAGGTTGTCCATGATCGTGTACGTCACGACCTCCTTCACAAACCCCACGCCTGCAGGATCAGAGAAACCCACGACCTCTATGGGCACGTTCATCTCGCCGCGACAGAGACGGCATGGCGCGCTCCTCGCCACGGTCACGTAGTTGTAGCAGCTGCCGTCGCCTCCCTTGCTGCACTGGAAGACTTCGAGAGCCGGCGCCGCGGCGCTTGCAGCTGGAGGAGTCGCGTTCCGCTCCCGTACCCACCGGGCGGCGAGAGCAGCGCGTCCCTGGCGTCGGCGCAGCGGATGTAGGCCGAGTCCATCTCCTCGACGCTGCTGTAGAGGTTGCCGATGCAGCCGACCATGGCATCCTTGCTCAGCATCTTGACGACCGCGCCGACGAGCAGGGTGAGCAGGGAGAAGAGGAAGTCCACCACGTCCTTGCCGGCCTCGGCGTACAGCACGCGCCCGGCCTTGGTGTTCACCAGCAGCTTCATGCTTAGCGTGCTACTACTAGCATTTCGGCCAGTTGTTGGGGCCATCCTTCATCCTTAGACCGAGGCCGGTGCTATGGACTATGGAGCGTACTTGCAGCTTGCAAGTGTATGGCAGGTGTAGCACTGCGTGAGAACTGTACTGCATGTATAGTGTGAGAAGTGAACGCAGCAGCCTGTGAAACATTTGTTTGCAGTCCCAATGCTGCAGTGCGCATGCGGCTGCGGTTGAATTCATCGAGGTAAATTTACAGCTCAATGTTCCTAGGCTTGGATTGTGTAGTCTTGGTTGCATTTAGTGCCAGACGCAAGCTGTTGAATTCACAGATCATACTGGTTCCTAGGCTATCGAATAAATTCTTTGCACTGCTTAATGCTCGTGGAGTACTCCTCTGTCTTCGAATAAATCTACTTTTAGAGTTATCTTAAATAAAACTTTAAAAAACCTAATTGTAAAAAAAGGGCATTGTCTTTGTCACATGGGGCCGTTTTTTCGTTTGCACGGCCTCCCCATCCAAGCGCAGTCGCGCGACCTTATCCTCCTCCCCGTCCCTCTTCTTCTTCCCCACCACACCGCACGCGCCCTCTCCTCTGGCAGCTACCGGCCGCTCGTGCTCTCCCTAGTGACCGCACGCTTTCACCCCGGCAGCCGCGCGACCCTCTCTTACGGCCGGCACATTAGCTGCTTCCAAAAAAAATCAATATTTGTGACACTAAATTAGACGCCCCACCAAATACTATATTTCTACAGTGTAGGAACCAAGCACAATTGGTATGAACTACTTAACAAATTTGAATGGAGCATTGCGTTTTGTAAGTTTCTCAGCTCATATACGGGTATGGAGTTGGAACCATGGAAAAAAATAGCGGCGCTATAGCGGCGAGAGAGGCCTGGCGCTATTCATATTTCTGCTGCTATGACAACTTTCACCGCTATTATGTGCTATAGCGCCGCTAAGTTGCATAGCTTAACGTTTTAAATAGCGGCGCTATTCCAACCGTGACAATTTAATTAGTTATTTCCTACTTCTCAGTTATAATTTCCTACTTATCAGTTATAATTTGCTACTGATTTGGTATTGTGGACAATTAAACTTTCACGAACCATGTTGTAATGTCGTATTAGTATTTGGTAATGTTACCTAGACTTGTGGAACCTTATAAACATATTTGTGTTCATCGAATTTCATATTTGCCATGCTTTTTCGCATCAATTACTAGTGTTTTTCATGTTTTTTTTATAAAACCGCTATCTGTCATAGCGCCGCTATAGCTGCTAGAAAAAAGTTGCCGCTATTTTCAATAGCCTGCTATTTAAAACCATGGTTGGAACCCACCTCTCTTCAGGTACAATGTGCCAATGTAGCCTTGCCAGGTAATAGGCTGGCTTGACAATTTAGGGAATATTTGATAGTGCTCCACGCCTCCATGAGCCACTTCGTGCGAGTGCCAACCAAATGTGCTCCCGCTGCTCCGCTTCACCAAAGAAGCTTTGCAAATCATGATAAGAGAGGAGCAGCTGAAAATAATAGCTTCATATGGCTTCTTCTCAACCCCATGGGCCTAGCGAGCAGCCGATGTTGAATCTGCCCCGCGCGGGCGAGGCTAGCGCGGCGTGATGCCATGATGGTGTGGGCTCCCGAGGGGAAGTGCAGCTAAGGAGACAATGGAAGATGAAACGGCAACACAACATGAGTTGGAGAGCCGAGACGATGGCGCGGTCTACAGAGACAACAGCATGGTGGGGGCAAAGGCCAGGGAGGGGAGGGAAAGGGTGAGCCAATGACCGTGAAGGCGTGTGGAGAGGAAGAAGAAAGGGCAGAGGGTATGTGTAGTGCATTTGGCATGGGAGAAGATAAAGAGAGAAAAGGTAATACGGAAAAAAAATAAAGGAATTATAGATATTTTACACTTTTTAATGGCTAGGAGAAGTTGTTTTACCAAATGTTTTTCCAACCAATGAAGCTGTAGCTAGGAAAAGTTGTTTCTTTATAGAAGCTATAGCTAAAGTTATTTTAACTAGAACTAGAGCTCTACTAGACATACCTAGAAGGCTAGAATGCCAAAAGTGGCAATCATAGACACACTACGCACCTATACCAACAGATGGCTTGGCAACCTCAACACTGAATCATTAGCAACCAACAAGCAAAGAGTACAAGTTAGGAAAGGTAAAATCATTGTTAGCCTAAATGATTGTTTATCTTATTTAAGCAACGTTTAAACGCTATACAGTGGTATGCAATTTGTGTTTATTAACCACCCATTTATTCTATTTAAACTATCGTTTAGATGATCGTTTCGATCAAATAGTAGCTAAACGGTAGGTGATCGACTATTCAAAAACATTGGGTAAAATTCACTTTATATTCGTGTTAGTCAATTCAGTTCCAAATTTGTGTGTTAATCTTGCTAAATCAGTCCAGATTTGGGAGAGAAAGTTCAACCATAAATAGTCAGAAAATATTAAATTTACTGTTTGTAACACCCCGGGTGTTATAGTGTTAATTAATCTGCCATGTCATCATAATGCATTGCAAAGCATCCCTGTTAGGTTAAACTTGTTATGCATCAACTAAAACGAGTTTACTTATCTAGGTTGAATGTGTTTCTCAGTGGTGTGCTCCGAACCCGAAAACCCTAATTTCGAATGCCACCGCAAATACTTAGTCCATGCCCTGCGTAATTTGAGGTGTGCGACTATGTTGCACACTAGTGTCAAGTGTAGGGTATGAGCTCAAGTACAACATCTAAAATGAAGCTCCAAATTTGAATTTGAATTGGAGTCCCAAAACTTGTCACGAGTTTTCTGATTCAAATTTAAATTCAAATCTGGGAAGAAATGTAAAAGAATTTTTAAAGCTAATTGGTCAACCAAGAGTGGCATTTGGTCAACCATGTCATGTTGGTCCAAATTATGCCCTTGGGTGAGGTTTTGATCACTAAGTAATCACCAATCAAAGTAGCAACAAATTTCAATTTAAAATTCCTCCGAAAACCCTAAATTTCAAAACCCTGTTTTACCCCTTATGAAATAATTCAAAATCTAAGCAAAATTTGGGAAAAAGTTCAAAACCAAGTTTGTAGAACTTTTCAAGGGCTACAACTTTGGTGTTTTGAGTTTTCAAAGTTTTAGTGAAAAAGGTGGAGCAATTTTGAAAATAAACAAATTTCAAATTTAATTCATTTTTGTCCCCAAACTATGATTTCAAAATGGAGGCAGAATTTGAAAAAGTCTTGAACAGCAAAGTTGTAGGTCTGGTCAAGATATACAACTTTGATGTTTGGAGATTTTGAAGTTTCAATGTAAAATCAAAAGTAATTTCTAAATTACCAAATCTGAAAAATGTGTCCCCTTTTGAGTTTAAATTCAAATTTCAAAATCCAGTTATAATTTGAAAAAGTGTTCAATACAAAACTTGTAGAGCTTGAAATTCTGAAGATTTCATAGATTGGAAGTTTTTCAAGTTGTTACATGAATTTGAGAGTAATTTGAGAAAACAGTTTGAAAATTTAAAGTTTGGGGGGGAAGCTACAGTGACCGGCCAATCACCGCCGACCACCGCGCGGTATGGGCGCCGGCGAGACGCCGGGCGGCTTCGGCCGGCTTCCAGGCGAGTCCTCGATCGCCAACGCGACGTCGCGCGTCTTCCAGCACAGTCACCGCCACCGTTCCCTATATATGCGTCGAGCTCACAGTGGCGATTTTCATTTTCTCTGTTTTCGCCACCGCCGCCACCGCAGCTCCGCCGCTCGTCGCTGCCGCCGTCGAGCCACCTCCAGCCACGCCAACCGCACCATTAGCTCCGCCTCATCCTCGCGCACCTCGTGAACCACCCGAGCGAGCTTAACTCCGCCTAGATCACCACAGCCGCCCGCTCCAGTGCTCAACTCCGGTCGGAGCACCGCCATCGTCGCCTTCCCGTGGCCAGGCCACTCCGGCTTCTCTCCGTCCTCCCGAGACCGCCATCGTCACCGCTGTGAGCTCCTGATCGTTTTCCTCGCACTAATTTAACCGCTACCGTGTTGTACCCTCGAGTCGCCGGTCACCGTGGTTGTCGAGCCGCCACCGTCGTCGGTGAGCTGTCGCCGGAGCTCGAGACGAGCTGCAAGTTAGCAAAACGGGTTCGTTAGGTCGCGTAGAAGCTGTCGGATCGCTCGGTTGGTCGACCGAGGCTTCGGTCATCGGCCGGTCACCGCGGGCGAGCGCGCGGGCACGCGGGAGCGAGCGGGCGAGCGGGAGGAGGAAGATGACAGGTGGGGACGCGGTGTCAGCGAGAGAGAGGGAGAGCCAGCGCGCGGGCGCGAGGTAGGCCGCGCTGCTGGGCCGCGTCGCTGGGCCGAGCGCGAGCGCGGGCGCGCGCGAGCGGGCCGCTCGGCTGGGCCGGACCGGAGGGAAGAGGAGATCGGCCCGGTTCGGATTTTCGTTTTTGTTTTCTTTTTCAAATAAATGAATAGTGTTGCTATTTGTTTATTTCATTAAAAATTGTGTAGAGTTCCAAAATTTATGAAAATTTTTGTGTAAGCTTCTCAATGTATAAACTATCTAGGAAAAATGTTAAATCACGAATTTGAATACTTTGTGCAGTAGAATTAATTAGTTTCATTAAAGATTAAATGCAACTTTCTGGAATTGTAATAATTAATTTATTAATCCAAAAATTATGAAATTTATTATAACACTGTTGTAATTCATTCTTAACCCATAGAAAAAGTTTGAGCTTGATTAGGTAAAATTTGATCAACTCCTAATTATGCCCTAATTAGTTAAATAGAAAATAAATGTTAATTTGAGAACTTTAAGTGTTGTGTGCCTTTTTATTGAGTGATGTCCTTAGATCACTACCCTTTTGTGATCTTTGGCACCTTAATTTCATGATTGAGCTCGTTAGTAACTTATTAGGTTAAAAGCTGGTATCGCTGGAATCGCCGCTTCTAGTTAGTAGGTTTTCTGTTTGCGACTGTACCATAGAAGTAAGTTGTACTCCAGTCGTAACTCGTAGCATGTTATCATCAAGCATCATGTTTATCATCGAACATCATGTTAAAGCATGTTATGTATTCGTGTAGTCTCCGCTTTCGAAGAAGCCGAAGTCGTCGATCAAGCTTCCGGAGAAGAGCGATCGTCGGTGGGTTTCGGACCTGACGGTGGAGTCCTCGAGTCTGAGTCAGTCGTCGTGTGCGAACAAGGCAAGCCCCGGTGCATTTAAACCCTACCTTGAATTTTATAAATGTTTTATTATTTATAATATGGCTTATTGCATTAAGTAATTAGGAGTTGAGTGATAACCTAATTGCTGCATTATCATCCTTGATTATTGTGATATCAACCTTGATACCTGTTTTTACTGAAAATGCGTAGTATGCTTCGCTATGCTTAGAAGTTAAGCTTTTAAATGAAATGTTTATATAGCCATGACGGCATATCGAATGAATATTGAAATATGAGAATGAACTTGAAAGATCGGGCGGGTGGTTTGGCCACTGCTAACATGCATTGGGAAAGGAGTCTCAATGTATTGTTTCCGCCTTGTCAGTTAAGGCCCGTTCGTTGTAAGCCTGTTGTGTTCGAGACTTTGCAACTAACCTCATGCCTTGGGTAAGCCCAAAATGTTGGTGATTCCATTACGAGAACGTCTAACCTCGCACTGGGAGTGGAGAGATGGCGAGAGTAGCGTGTACCCTCGGGGCTAGAATTTGGTCGGGTTCGAGGAGTACTGTACTCTCGGGTGGCGATGGACACGTTCTGGTTTTGGGAGATCTAAATGAGGGTTGATATATGCAAGATTCGGTTCTACATATGTCGTGATGTTAGAGATCCCCAGCTGGGTATAATCGGTTCGAATCGTCGTTGCTCCTCGGTTATGGAGACTCGATCGCCTGACTTGCATCGTAGTTAAGAACTGGAATTGAAAGAAAGAATGAGAAAGGTTTTGATGATAATTACTTTGATCTAGATTAGGATCACCTAGAATTGGTTAATGAACCATCAATGGTAAAAGTAAAATATTGAAGATAAGGACTTACCTTAGTAAGCTTTTCTGCAAAAGAAAATTTGATTCTTGATTACCCGTACCTTGATTCCCTAAAGCTAGCATGCCCTTGGAGTCTTTGTCTTAGTCGGGTAAGTCTTGTTGAGTACTCTCGTACTCAGGGTTTGTTAACCCCTTGTTGCAGGTGCGGTTCATGAACAAGTCTGCTTCGAGCCTTGTTGCATGACCGTCGTGGTTGAAGACAGTGACGACGAGTAGATTGTGTGGCCTTTGGGCAAGGCATCTCGCTTGTGTGATGTAATAAAGTTACTACCGATACTTCTCTACTAATGGTTTGTAATAATGTTACATAAGGTTTGAAGTTTGAAAAACTGGTTTGTAATCTATGTTATTGTAAGACTTCCGCTACTTTACTCTGTTGAATATTTTGAATAAACTGTTGTAATATTGCAATACTCCTGTGATTGGATCCTGTTCGGAGGAAAGCAGGCCTTTTAAGTTATGGTGAACATAAGTACGACTGTCAGAGGTCATTATGACAATGAAGTGTACTTGTGGGCCATCGTAATTAGGAGGTTCTGTGACAGCTGGTACCAGAGCATAATCACTCGGGTTATTGTAGTATTACCTTGTAAAACTTCAAAATGATTTGGGTCAACAAACTTAATATTGATATTTTGGTCCAAATTGCTTTTGCTTATCTTAATCTATTCTATAGTTTCCTTAGCTCATATTTGAAAGCTTCGTAGGGAAGTATCATGTATAGTGCCCTATGTTATAAAGATTGCATGTGTTACTTAAATCTTTCTGTTAGATCGTAAGTACGATGCATGCATCATGTTTAATTAACCTGCTTAAGTTACCTTCCCTTTTAAAGTGGTTTGGGTTAAGTAAGGTTCAATCCTATTCATGCTAACCTTCAGATCCCTCTTATCTGTTCTTATCGTCCTAATTCTGTCTTGTTTTAGGATGGCACGCGTGAAGATGACTCCTCGCAAGAAAACGGGTCCGCAAGGAGTGCCGCGTCATCAGTTGGCCGCCAGAGTTGATGGAGCAAGCAGTAGCCGTAATCCGAACCCGGATTCGGAATCAGAGGTTGCAAGGCTTACATCAGAAGTGGAGCGACTGAAGCGCAACATGCGTTTTTGGAAACAGTTCCAGAAGGAGTCTTTGGAAAAGGAGATAGAAGCCAGGGCTCGTGTTCGTGAGTTGGAGCTCTACGTGACACACCTGGAGCAGTACAACACAGTTCTGCATGAGGAAGTGCATAGGCTAAATGATCTAATGAATCCTAATCATCAGCCCCAGGCAGTGGAAGATGATGTTGGTGCCGTGGTTGTTCCTGATGGAGAGGACAATGAAGAAGATCCAGAAGAAGATGAACCCGTGATGGAGAGTGGGGATGATGCAAGTCATGTCACTGGTGCAAGTGCTCCAGAGAATGAGGAGGAAGTGATCGTGATCAGCGATGATGATGAGGAGTGAAGGGTCGACATGGATGGTTGTGTAATATAGTAGTCTTTCCTGCTTTCTAAGAACCTTAGTGGGTGGTTTCTTGCTTGTGAGCAAGTTTGTAATGAAATAATGTAAAATAAGTTTGTGTTTGTATACAAGTTCTGTCCTAACTGCTTTTTAATTCAATAAAGCAATGTAAATAAACATGGTTTGTGTACAACAGATGGACGGTACTGGAACTTCCCAGGAAGGGGACCATAATCCGAATCCCCCACCGTTTCCACCTACCTTGGCAGAAGCTATTGCCGCCCTGGTTAATGCTACTACCCTGTTGGCTCAGAATCAGAATCAGAATGGGAATCAGGGTCGTCGAGGCCGTAACAATGGAGGGGAAACCACTTATGTGGATTTCACCGATACCCGTCCACCAGTGTTCTCAAAGGCAGATGAGCCGCTAGAGGCGGATGACTGGCTCCGTACCATGGAGCAGAAGTTTGAACTTTTACAGTGCACAGAGCACCAGAAGCCTGTGTTTGCAGCACAACAACTCAGAGGTGCCGCAGGGGCGTGGTGGGCGAATCTAGTCGCCGCACAGCCTGCTGGCCACCGTGTCACTTGGCAGGAGTTTCGTGAAGCCTTTAGAGCACATTATATCCCAGATGGTGTCATGGCCATGAAGCTAGAGGAGTTTCTCTCACTGAAGCAAGGAAACCAGACAGTTCTACAATATGTGGGCAAATTCAATCATCTGTCCCAGTATGCAGCTGAATATGTGAATACCGATGCAAAGAAGAAGAGTTGTTTCATGAGAGGTTTGAGTACCAGAATCCAGGAAGCATTAGTCACCTGCTATAATGCTACTTACCATGAGATAGTCAATGTGGCTATTGCGTCAGAAGAGAAGTCCCGACTGCACAAGGAGTCGAAAAAAAAGAAGCCAGTGTTTTCAAGTCCGTCTGGCGGCATTAAGAAACGCCAGAAGTTTGTTTATCACCCTCAGAACCATTTCCGCCCAACTTATCGTCCACCGCAGTACCCAGCTCAGCCGCAGACGTTTTTCCGTCCTGCCGCAATTCCGCAATATCCACAGCAGCCGAATGCCCCTGGTATTCGTAACCAGACTCCAGTAACCCATAACTTTCCCTGCTACAACTGTGGAAAGCCAGGCCACTTTTCCAAGGATTGCCCGTATCCAAGGCAGTACAATCCTAATTATCCCAGAGCTCCCGTACCACAACAGCAACAACCTCAGAGTAAGAACAATAATCTGAATGTTCAGAAGGGTAAGGGTGAGAAGAAGAAGACCGGACGTGTATTCTACACTCAAGCAAGTGCAATCCCAGAGGGAGAACCTGTTATGATGGGTATGTTCCCTGTTGCTAATCATCCAGCAGTACTGTTATTTGATTCAGGTGCATCGCATACATTCATAAATCGCACCTTTGTTGTTAAGTATGACATTCCAATTATGGGAACACAAGAGGATTTCTTTATCCAGTCGCCCGGGGGACGACTGTGTACTAAGGAGATGGTACGTGACGTACCTATAGAGTTAGGTGGGCATATATTCCCTACCTCAATGATAATATTACAGAAACAGGATATAGATGTAATCCTGGGTATGAATTGGATGTACCAAAGAGGAGCCCTTATAGATGCACTGCACAGAACTATAAGGTTGAACCTGCCAGATAATAAATCTCATCTTCTTATCCAACTTCCTATCCCGAAGAGAACAGTTGAAAGTATATGTGCAACTTCAGTACATGAGATTTGTGATATACCGGTAGTCTGTGAATTTCCGGATGTGTTTCCAGATGATCTACCAGGTCTGCCACCGGACAGAGATGTAGAGTTTGTGATTGAGTTAAAACCAGGTACTGCCCCAATATCCCGGAGAGCTTACAGAATGCCACCCAATGAATTGGCAGAACTTAAGGATCAATTGCAAGAGTTACGTGACAAAGGTTTTATCAGACCCAGTTCCTCACCATGGGGATGTCCAGCTCTTTTTGTCAAGAAGAAGGATCAGACTTTAAGGATGTGTGTTGACTATCGACCGCTGAATGAAGTAACCATTAAGAATAAATATCCGTTGCCTCGCATTGATCTACTCTTTGATCAGCTTGCGGGGGCAAAGGTATTTTCCAAGATTGATCTTCGATCAGGGTACCATCAAATCAAGATTCGATCTGAAGATATCCCGAAGACTGCATTCACCACCAGATATGGACTGTATGAGTACCTAGTTATGTCTTTTGGTCTCACTAATGCACCGGCACATTTCATGTATCTGATGAATTCAGTTTTCATGCCGGAACTTGACAAGTTTGTGGTTGTTTTTATTGATGATATTCTGGTATACTCCAAAAGTGAAGAAGAGCATGTTGAGCATCTCAGAGTTGTTCTGACTCGTCTGAGAGATCACCAACTGTATGCTAAGTTCAGTAAATGTGAGTTTTGGTTAAGAGAAGTGCAATTCTTAGGACATGTGTTGTCAGCCGAAGGAGTAGCAGTAGATCCTGGCAAAGTGGAAGATATTCTGAATTGGAAACCACCAATCTCAGTTCATGAAGTCCGAAGTTTTCTGGGAATGGCGGGTTATTACCGTCGATTCATACCTGACTTTTCAAAGGTAGCCAAGCCAATCACAGAGTTGTTGAAGAATCAAACTAAGTTCATATGGTCTCCAGAATGTGAAAAAGCTTTTAGAATTTTAAAGAAGTCATTGACAACTGCTCCAGTTTTGGCACAACCAGATATAGAAAAGCCATTTGATGTTTACTGTGATGCCTCAGGTATTGGCCTTGGTTGCGTATTGATGCAGGAAGGCAGAGTCATTGCTTATGCCTCAAGACAGTTGAAGCGCCATGAAGAACATTATCCGACACATGATCTTGAACTAGCAGCTGTGGTTCATGCATTAAAAATCTGGCGTCATTACTTGTTAGGTAATACTTGCCACATGTATACAGATCACAAGAGCTTAAAGTATATCTTTACTCAGTCAGAATTGAATATGAGGCAAAGAAGGTGGCTTGAGTTAATAAAGGACTATGATTTAGAAGTACACTATCACCCTGGAAAAGCGAATGTAGTTGCTGATGCACTCAGTAAAAGAATCGTTGCCATTGTACGACTGTGCAGCCAATGGATTACAGTTTGTGTTATGAGTTGGAAAGGTTGAATATTGAAATAGTTCCACAAGGTCAGTTGACTAATGTCACAGTGGAATCAACAATCAAAGATCAGATTGTGTCTGCTCAGAGAAAGAATTCCGGAATAACTCACATCAAAGAAAAAGTTAGAACTGGTCAACCGACAGATTTCAGTATTGATGATGCAGATGTATTGTGGTTTAAGAACCGGCTAGTGGTCCCAAAGGTTCCAGAGTTACGTCGACTCATTTCTTGATGAAGCACATAGGACAAGGTTTTCTATTCATCCAGGGAGTAATAAGATGTATCAAGATTTGAAACAACAATTCTGGTGGACCAAAATGAAAATTAAGATCGTCAAATATGTTTGCCAGATGTGACAACTTGTTGTAAAGTGAAGGCAGTACACCTGAAGTCGGCAGGAATGTTACAACCCTTGCCCATTCCATCCTGGAAATGGGAAGATATCAGTATGGATTTCATTACTGGGTTACCTAAGACCTCAAGAGGCTTTGATTCAATTTGGGTCATTGTGGACCGACTGACAAAGTCATCTCATTTTATTCCAGTTAAGGTGGACTATTCTGCTATAACTTATGCAAGAATTTATATGGCACGAATCCTGAGCCTTCATGGGGTACCAAAGACCATTGTATCAGATAGAGGGTACGCAGTTTGTTAACAAATTTTGGAGACACCT
>JAIWYO010003420.1:0-23449 GCA_020631735.1 Saccharum officinarum
AGCAGCCCGAGGAGCAGGAGTGCCCGAAGCCGACGAGGAGGTCGGTGAGGATCTTCCAGAGTGCCCAGACCACCGTCCAAGCTCTTTCGAGAGAGGCAAGCCCCGGAGTTTTTTTTCTCCCCTAGTTTGCAAATACTTTATTAATGCTTTACTTTAACTGCTGCATTATGTTTAGGAGTTGTTTGCAAACGTCGTTGCGCATTATACCTTGTTTACTCCGTTCTACCCTATCCTTGTCACCTTGTCATTCGCAGTCAAGTAATTGCTTAGCTTGCTTAGACCAATAGAAGTCGGGTGATTTCTTGTCACCTGCGAGCTATAGGTGGTTACCTAGATCTGCTTGGAAAAGTATGTCATCATGGAATAACTAAGTGTTAATGTGAAGTTGAGACCGGACGGAAACTTGTAGGGTTTCGGACTATAGTGTTTTCCGTCTGTGTCGATTAAGGACCGACCATTGTTGGGCCTCGAGTCATGTTGAACGCATGCCTTACATTTAGCTGGCCTAATAATGTACCTTTCGACCGTGAAGCTGGGAGATTATTCGGCCGAGTGGATTGCTCGCAACGCACTGTACCGGAGCAGTAGTGGCAGGATACGGGGGCGCGATGATAAGGCCAAAGAGCAGTCGGGTGGCCCCGAGTACATGTGGTTCCTGGCAAGCTCGCGACTTTACCTGAATGGTTGACTCGGTGACCAACACCTCACTTTAGCGGGTGAGTGAGGTTTGTGTGAGGAATAAATTACCAGCTGGTTAATAATCGATTCGAATTGCCGTCATTCACTGGATAGTGAGCACTTGACTTGAGCTACTTCATCGTAGTAATATTGATGGAACACTTTGACAGTTATATGAAATATGACATGATAGAAGTTGTTAATGATCATTGGTTATCATTACCTGTTTAGTTACATGTTACTCTAGTACAGGTGCAAATGTAGTTGACTGGTTAATAAAGATTTAACTTGATACAAAGCTTTTAGAAGGATTCTTTAAGTACTAAAAATGCCTTTTTACAAATGAGTCAGCTACCCACCAGAAAGCCTGTCATGATCCTTGGTGTCTTTTATTTTTGGTTCTGTCGGGTAAGTCTAGCTGAGTACCTTCTCGTACTTAGGGCTTTGTTTCACTTGTTGCAGATGGGCAGATGTATTATGGCTACTGTATCAAATGCCTTTATCCTGCGATGGGAGAAGCTTAGGACCATGGGCAATGGTCATTCACTACATCTCGCCTGATGCTTTTATTGAAAGATGATTCTGAACTGGCACTGTATTTTGAACTCTGTGTGAGTGTGTGATTTGAACTAAATGCTTCCGCTACTTTCATTTGAAACTGGTTTGTAATAACTATGTTTAAACTCTGATGTATTTGTGACGCGAATTTTTATGTAACTTGTGATGGTGACCGCTAAACTTATTATGATCTTGGCTGGTATGTAAGTTGGTTTGAAATCCGTCGTGATTTCACGGACTACCAGGTTATACGGGCTTAAGTTTGCTAAAGTCGTCTGCTCGGTGGATGATTTTCTTACTTAATCTCGTATAATTGGTCGGTTCTGTTACAGAGAAACCCTCAGACAATGAAGGGAGCACAAGGACTGATAAGAATGTCATGATTAGAAGAAAAAAAGATGGTGAGATTAAAGAGAAAGGAGTGAGGAGTGCAATAGAGAAGACAAGCCATTCATGAGCACAACTAGCTAGGTAAGAGAAGCTTCCATAAGATGTTTGGTACCATCACTCTTCAATGACAAACATTCCACAATCAATGCTTCACTTCAAACTGTTGGACGAACGAAAAACATGGGTGACACCATATCAAGAGGTGCAATTATCAAAGTCTCCACCTTGGGATCAGATGATGCACCTAAGGAGTGAACATGGAATCGAAGGACCAAGAAGAGTTGACAAGCAAGTGGATGTTCTATCCACTGTTAAGAGCACTGTCTCATCAGTCATCAACATCAATCAATGCTTCGATAGAGAAAGTACAACTCCACTGTCAGTCTGCTACATCACAAGATCGAACGAATACGTCAACATTTAGCTTGGGAGAGGGCACCCGCATGTATCCAGATAATTATCCTTATCCTCTTATATTTTCTTTTTTACATAAATTAATTCAAAAATAAAAAAATGTGAGCACATGAAGGTTCACTTTATATATCTATAGAGTTTTCACTGTCTACTTTATCTAGTCGAGTATTTGTTCTATATTGTATTATTTCATAATAATATGTGATAGTTAGAGTGTGTCAAGTTTGCTTGAATTAGTTTGTAAATAAAAAGAACCTGGTCAAATCTCTATACATGTAAATGATGAATAGTTGCTCTGCCGTAATTCCTTTCAAGTGCCTAGTTTTCAACCTTGACTTCTCTTAAGTTTTGGAAATGATTGTTTTGACCTAGAATTTACTTTAAACTTGAAACTTGTGGGTTACGAATGCTTGATCTAAGTCTAGGTGATTGACGGATATTATATGAGAAGGTTTGAGCTACTGTTTATCTTGTTCCTAGTGACACTAGAGTTCTGGAGGTTTATCTTTTAAAAACTTAAAATTTTCACATGATGAGTTCCTGTATGACGAGAGCTTTAATTCCTACCATAGCCATATATACATGCTTGCTAGAATAGGAAAACCAGCTCATAAGCTGCTCGCTTTGTGTTGAGTTTGGTCAACCTGTGTGAGACCCTTGTCGAGAGGATGGTCATGCTCCTAAGATCAAGATCACTTACACCCACATATATCCTGCTGCTCCTACCCTGGGGGTACGCAAAAACATGTCTTTTCCACCTAAAAATCTATCTCCTACACTAGGAGAGGATCTAGAAAAAAGATTGTTAGGTTTCCAAAAAAATGCTCTAAAATTGTGATTTATCTCTTCTCTAAGTTCATTATATCCTAAGTAAGAGGCAGAGGATCCTTTGTAGAAAAAAAGAAGAAATAAAAAGAAAAAAAGAGAAAAAAAGAGAAGTCTATGATCTCTATGCCTAGAAGTTCATCGTTATCATCAAAAAAAGGAGAAAAAAGATATCCCAGACCTTCACAGCAAAGTTCTTCATAAATTCTTCAGTTAGAGGCAATCTCTCCAGGAGCAAAGTAGAATTAGGTTAGCCACCAAATATATCCACACACATGCACATCTTGATCTAAGGGTTGGTCTCCCCTCCTCGGATCCCGGTTTTAACTGAGCAACACATGCAAGGTAAGTAAGCTACCTCCTTGAAATACCCTCAGCTCCATATAAGCCTATTAGTTATAGGGTAAGAGAGAGGAGGCATGATGATACTCTGCCTTATTCCAAAATACCATATAGTTAAAGAGAGAGGGCAAAACACCATCATTGCCTTGAAAAGGATCCACAAATACCATATATGAGAGACTAGAAAGGGTCATTAAAAAGGAATCTCTGAGTTTTATTTTAAAACCTACAAAAACTCTAGAATGAAGGTTGATCGAAGAACTCGAGACGCAGTGCTTGACTTGATTGTTCTGTCTTTTAACTACTCAAGACCCAAGTAAAGGTCAAAAGCTCCATAGTTGAAAGTAATGGGTAAGTTTGAAGTCAGAATAGTTTGCTTTAATCCGGAGGAGAATTCTTATTTGAACGCATGTGTACTTTTGAGGCGTGAAAGCATTGTAGCAACTCTTGATCTATTGTTGAGATTTGCTTTGCTCAGGGACTAGCAAAGGTTAAGCTTGGAGAACTTGTTGACGGTCACTAATGCTCATCAACTATTGCATGAAATAGCATGAAATGAACCATAAAGCATAGTTGTAGGGTTTGATTCTAACGAGTTTCACGAGTTATGTTGTTCTCACTTGTTTTGTAGAATATTTAATATTTCACTATATAAAAGTACCTCAAGTGATGAATTAGAGCACATCATTGTGAAGAGTTCGTCGAGACGATCGAAACGGACATATTATTCGCTATATTTGGAGTTTCGGAGAGAAAGTCTTCGATGGATACGACTTAGAAGATTCTAGAAGACCCTAGAACAATCATCATCACAAGACCAGGGACTAAACCGACAAGATTCCACAGCTCTGTGAATTATTATTTTCCAGAGAGTTATCCAGAAGTTGGAAAAGGGAAGAGTCCAATCACGATACGACATCTTGCGCAAACGGATCAAAAGTGGCACTAGAAGGACATAGAAGACTCCAGAAGACACCAGAGCAAAGAAGAAGCCTGGAGGCTGACAAGTGGGGCCGGTCGGCCCCACATGTTAGGCCGCCCGGCCTGGTCCCACCTGGAAGTGACCTCTCCTTTCTCCGACGGCATCCAACCGACCTCTACGACGTATCTCAACCATTGTTTTAAGTCGGTTTGATCCGAGGGCTGCGGTTCATCCCACCGGGCTATATAAGCAGGGGCAGACCTCCCCATCAGGCATCTTCATCTTCATTAGCTACATCCAGAGCAAAAGCTAGGGTTTCACCTCTCCATCCAAGTAGAAGTAGAGATCCCTCTAGATGATCGTCTAGTTCTAGTTCTTCTAGTTCTAATTCTAGTTCATCTAGTTGTAAACTAGAGATCAGGGAGAGAGAAGAGGAGAGAGCTGAGGAGGAGTCATATTTGTTGGATCTTTCTCGACATTATACTTCTGCAGCATCTGGTTCGTCTTGAGCAATCTCCAGGTTCTTCATTATTTATTTCTAAGTATTTTGTTTCAGTTCTTGCTTTATTATATTTACTGGATCTTCGCTCGTATTGAGTGCTCTAGTTATTCTAGATAATTAGAGTAGTAAGCGTTAGTGTAGACGTGGCGTCTAGACTAGGGTTTACCTGAGTTTGCGCTCAATCCTCCGAACAGTTGTGGTAGCCCAAAGGTGACAACTCTGTTAGGCCTTTGTAATCCACCACGTTAGGGTTGGTGTTTTCGTAGAGCTTTTGGCAGCCTTCTCCAACTACTGTTTTTCTAGTCTTTTTCAAGAGTTAGAAAGGACCTGCTGCTTCGAAGTAAGTAAAGTAGAGTAAGTCTTCGACAAGATAGAACCATTTAGAAAACCCTAAAAACCCTCTCTACCCTATAATTACCCTTTTCTTGGACATTCCTAATTCTTCTAGTACACTTCGCGTTCCCCGTAGAAATCGATACTCTGGAATACTTTCGGGTGAAAGCTACATCGATATCTGTGCGCTTGCGGATCTTTTCCTGTTCGCGTTTAAAATACCCAACAGCCGCGGATCAGTGCCGTGGTGGCTGTGCAGCGTCTTTGAAAGGGATCAAAGTTAGCAGGCATAATACATGTAGGATCATGTAATTAGATCAGATCCGAAGACAAATAGCTAATTAGTTTAAGGGATTGGGTGCTCTGTTAAAAGGGAAGAGTTTGAGAGAGGACAGGAGAAGATTAGAATCGGTGGGGAAGGATCAGTGGTACCAGGAGAGAGAGGAAGAGGATGAGCATGCTAGGGCGCCGCCAGGCCACGGTGCGGACCCGCAGCAGAAGCAGAGGCTGGAGATGGCGGCCACTGCCTGTCCCATGAGTAGCAGCGCGAGCGCGGTGCCACCTAGCGCCGTGGCGGCGTCGATGCGGTACACACAGTAGGTCCACTCCTACCTCTCGTCCGTCTCGCCTCGCCTGCAGAGCCGGGATGGCAAATAAGAGAGAGAGGGGTGGCGGCAGCGCTCGCATCAGAGAAGGGGGGAGGAAGAAGCAGGGACAAGAGAATGAAGAGAAGGGGTGGCGCACCTGCTGGTTGCGGCGGCGGCCAGGGAGCAGGGAGCGGGGGCGGGGTAGGGCAGGAAGAAGGGACGACGTGATTGTTGAAGGACGAACTGAGAGCGAGGGGAGAGGGGCGCGGGACGCCGCACCGGTCCCACCTAGCGGCGCCAAAACTCAAGCAGAGAAGGCTTTCGCACGAGGTGGCAGACGACGAACCAGTGTTTGTCGCACCAAAAGTGTTCATTAGTCTTTACAGTTTTTCGAAAGATCATTAGTCTTTACAGTTGCGTGGGAGATTCTTTTCTCGTGCCACGTCTGGTGGCGAAGTCGTCAGTGCCACTGCGACGGCCTGAGAGAGAGTAGAAAAAGCGAACGGTCTCGGTCGGCCCATCTAAGCCATCTCTAGACCCAGTAGTCCACGAGGAAACCCGACCAGTAGCCCATCCGACCGAATCCGTGCCCAACGCGAGACCGGCGGTGCTTGCCCTCATCTCCCTCCCCGCCGGCTCCCCGCCGGTTCCCCGACCTTTGTAAACCCTAATCAATCTAGTTCGCACCAAATCGATCGCGCCTCAGCTGAAAATCCGAAACGATTCGAACAATCAGAACGAAGAACGATTCAGCTTCAGCTCCTGAATCCAACAGCAATGGATCGCTCCCGCTCCAAGCGCGGCTACCACTACGACCAGGACTCCCCGCCGCCCCGCTCCAAGCAGCGCTTCGACCGCCGCAGCGGCGGCGGCGGCGGCCAGAATGCTAACTCGAGCTACCACCGCGCGCCCCCCCGGCAGCGGCGGTGGCTCTGACCGCCGCGGGTTCCTGCCCCACGACGCCGCGCCGCCCCCGCCCCCGCCTCCTCCTCCTCCTCCCTCGTCGGCCGCGGCGGGCGGCGGCGCTGGTCCCACCACCACCACCTCCTTCCGCATCCTGTGCCCCGAGTGCAAGGCCTACGGCTTCCCACCCGGCTTCGTTGCCAAGGTCCGGGACGAGAGCGGCGCGTTTGTAACTGTGCACCCGCCCTTCGCGGGCGACTACGTCCGGGTCATCGAGACGGTCGACGGCGCGAGGCGCGAGGCGGACGGCCGCCCGCCCATGTTCTCCCGGCCCAAGAGGCGCTCCTCATGGTGCACCGCAGGATCCTCGAGACCGACGCTGACGACGGCGACGAGGACGGCGAGTATGGGCCCAGGGGCAAGGACCCCAGGGACAGGGGGAAGACCACCACACGACTCATCGTGCCCAAGCTGCATGTCGGATGCCTGCTCGGCAAAGGCGGGAAGATCATAGAGCAAATGAGGATGGAGACCAAGACGCACATCAGGATCCTGCCGCGTGACCAGCACACACCGCGCTGCGTCTCCTTGTCCGAGGAGGTTGTACAGGTAAGACAATTGATTGCTACAGCCTACAATGTGGTAGTTTATTTCGTTAGTCAAACAAGAGGGATTTGTAAGAACTTAAGAACACACATGAATGAATATTCAAAGATGCAAGTCATACCGCGAAAGGTTAATTGAGCAAGAATATCATGAAAATCAGTATTAGAACTCAAAGTAAGCATCTATGTGTTCATTTATAATCGTAAGCTTAAACACTCTCAGTAATCAGCACTATGTTTTCTATGCAAAGCTAGTTCCCCTACTCTTTAAGCTCCATCAATGCTTGAATGAAAACCAGAAACAACACTTAAACCAATCTCAAGAAGCAATCAAATAGCAACGAAATGGTCATCCATAGTCCAAGCCTGCAAATCCACTATCCTTCCCCAGCAGCTTGATGCACGAATGTTTCATGTGTCCTTTGGATGCAACACATGAAAAATGCAGAAATTCCAAGAGAGAGATAGACACAAAGGAAAGTTTTCCATGAAGCCCCCTCATGCTAGTTTTCCTACAAAATTCCTATGGTTTTATACATTCCATAGGAACCCAAAGGAATTTCATAGGGTTTAATCCTTTGTTCCAAATAGGCAGATAGGAAATATTCCTATAGGATTAAAATGCTCCAAAATTCCTATGCTTTCCCTTTTTTCCAAAGGGGGCCAAAGTGTTTCTTTTTGTAGGCTTGTAGCTCACAAATAATGAAGACCTTAAGCTGTTACGTTCTATGATACTGAAGAGTTACAAAATAACCATTCCAATAATGGTTCCATACCTCTGATTGAGAATTGAGATGAGGCTTAAATTCAAAATCCCGAGATATCCCATCTTCCTGGCCACTACCAGCTGAATTATCCCTAGTCAAAGGCAGTATGTCCAGATGAGTGCTCTTATTGATGATTGCAGCCATGCTCAGAGTACAAGCTGTGGGAAACAGTTCTACCTAAATAGAAAAATGCTTATTGATTATTTGTCAAGCAGGATAGCGAATCATTGAGCATCAAATAGCGCAGAATAACGCTCACAAGGACACAGAGTTGAAGGGGCGCACTAAAGGAGCCAAGTGGAGAAGAATATATGGTGTCTCTTTGTTCCTTGACGGCATTTGGTGGGAATGAAATTTAGTGTTTGAACTTAGTGACTTAGTGGAGCCTTACGATGACATGGCTTCACGAAATCGCAGAGAAATTGGTAATGGGGGTCTCCTATTTAGGTATAGAAGATAGGGTCAGCTCCCTGTGATTCATAACATTGAGTTGCATTGGACAGCCCCCTAACTAAATTGACATTATCTAATGCCTCACTTTGTGGGTGGTCATCATCACTATGGGCAGACTAGTTTATATATGTAAAAAACCTAAAAATTCACTAGGGCCTTCAGCCTTCTCTACACATCTTATCTGAAACAGAACAGACTTATGACTACAAGATACGTTAAAAACAGAACTTCTATTTTGTTACACCTAAAATATCATCATCCACCATACTAACATCCATATTATTACTACTCACAATAACACCACTCTTAGCAGCAATCTCAGTAATAAAAGGAATCGACGTAGAAGGCATTTTAGAATTCTTACCTGTATACTCCAAGTTGTTCTTCCTTTTCTGAGCTTGGGCTTTCTCCATCATTGTTTTTCCATCAATGGCATGTCCTCTTACTTCTCACTTCGATATCTGTGGCCCCCAGTGAACCACCTTGCTCTTAGTCTTCGCCAGGGCTTTTGTGTTGTTCTGTGTAGCTGAGCTCATTTGGGCCTCAGGCTCCTTCAGCATCCTTTTCCACCAACGTGCCACAGTACCTCCATGCTCTACAGTGTTTGGCCTGCTACCATGCCATTCCAGCACAATGGCCCATGAGATGGCCTGCCCATAGCATGATTCCTACTGTCGTTGTGTTTGAAACTTGTGACATGGCTAGAGAGCATCTAATAACCTGAATTACACTGTCCGTACTGAATATTACTGAGGAGGTGAGGAGAAGATGAAGACTTTTTTGTTCTGCTGCATCTTGCTTGAGACACTTGGATCCTCCACATTGTTCCATGAAGATAACATGATTGAGAGAAATGCATATTTTTTAGTATGTTTTCTTTATTTGCTGAGTCAGTAGCATAGTTACATGTTTCCATCATGCCTAGTGCGTGGTACATCCATGGTGGCAAAACTACTTTTGAGATCAGGCTCGGAGATTATTTGTTCTTTTATTAGTAGTGGTAGAATGCAATTGCATAAGTGTAATATTAACTAAAATGCTTAAGCTCCATAGTGCTCTGTAATTTCAGTTGCAATGTGATAGATCTGTAGTTCTATTACAATTGTATCATTGCAATTGTTTATGCATCAAAAGGATAATAATATTTTTTTTTGGAAATATCTTTCATCGTAACTCTTTCCTCAGTCTACGGTGTGTCTCATAATGTCTTTTTCAGGTTGTTGGAGATGGAAATTGTGTTAAGAAAGCTGTAGCAATAATCACTGATCGCCTAAAGGAAAGCTTACACCGTGATCGTGGTCCCTTCCGTGGGCGAATGAATTCACCAGAGCCTCGAATTTCTCAGGAAGATGAATATTTGGGTGGTGTTCAACAGATGCCTGCATATGAGGAATCTTTGGGACGACCTGATCAGATTAGGAACAACATTAGCATGGAGCCACCAGGATATGAGTTTGATTCAAATGGTGGCAAGGTCATTGAACATCCAGATATCCTGTACGATGACATCGTTTTTCGAATTCTATGCCCAAATGACAAGGCTGATGGTTTAGTTGCAACGCGTGATGGAATACTAGAGATGCTACAGGCTGATGTTGGTGTTGATGTTAGGCTATCTGATATTATTGCTGGTTCTGATGAAAGGGTAGTAATCATCACATCCAGAGAGGTAAATCAGATGTGCATTTGATACTTTTGCGCGTCTTTGGTTTGCATATTTGAGTGTTTAGTAAAGATTTTTCTTGTCTATTACCCAATGTACTTACACATGTCGGGACTCGGGTGTGGTTGCAGATATGTATATGATGGCACCATACCTGAGTGATAGTAACCAGGGATGGCAGCGGGTTTAGGGTTTAGGGTGGAGTAAATACCTGCCCTCGACAAATTGCCTATCGGCTAAAATTTCATACCCACACCTGTACCCGTGGGTAGGATTTTGTACCCGTACCGGCACCCATCAGGTACGGTACCCATGGGTGGTTAGATTATCTCACTAGAATTGATGTAATTCTTTGTTATATTAGCACTAACGAGTGAAGCGACATACCTGCACCCATACCCACGGGTAGAATCTTGTACCCACGTCCGCACCTGACAGGTACAATACTAGAAGACATTTGGGAACATTCTCACCCAACATTCCATTATTAGTTATACTAGTGGACATGCTTGTGGGTTGCTACGAAATATACAGTTTGCGTCATTTGTTCCAATCAGTCTTGAAATCGGATTCTGTACCGTGACTGGACATGTGCTGTTCTAACTCCAAGCATGGGTCATGTGTTTGGGTCACGTTCTCACGGACTGGGCAGAAAACTGTAAACCAATTGATTCTTATCGCAAATTCATCATGTACTACTCTTATTAAACCAGATAGACGGACTCGTGAGAGAGTAAAGGACGAAAATTTTGGGGAGAGAAATTTTTTTCCTTTTCATATTAGGTAATAGATACATATATCCCCTGCATGGAAAATACAAGTATTTTAGGTAAAAATGAGGCTAATGTCTAAATCTAGTACTCCCTCTATTCCAAATTATAAGTCGTTGTGGCTTTTCTACATAGATTTTGCTATGCATCTAGATATATACATGGCTTTTACCATGTATCTATAAAGCCAAAACGACTTATAATTTGGAATGGAGGGAGTACAAACTAACATGTGAACTTGGTTCAATTGTTGTGATGGGTTTATGTCCCCACCATCCGGATCCTTGTCCTCTTTGGCTCTATAATTGGGGTGCATGTTTTCTTCCTAATACAAATTCTGGGTGCTCTTGTTTTTAACCCGAAGAAAATTACCTGTGATGCATTTTACCTGTTACAGGTTACTCATCCATTGTTATAGGTTTCCCCCTAATATGGAGTCCTATTTTACTTCAATATACTGATTGTTTCACTAAAGATATGTCAATTTTCTGGTGCTGACTTACTGGGTTGCTACCTAAGGTTTCCCCTGCCCTAACAATCTTTTAGCCATTGATCTTTGAGAATCAGCTTTGTTAGTACTCTGTACTCCATCCATTTCTTTTTTTTATAAGGCATATTATTGAGTTGCATGCACCGTCCAGTTCAACCCAAAGGCCTAAACTGATGGTGATAAGTGGGCAATTCACTTATACTCTTAGCAATCCCCCTCACGTGGAGGCTCCCTTCGGCCTTAGACGTAGAATAGGAGTGAGCAACAATTATTTTATTTAATTGCACTAGCCAGGATTCGGACTGTAGATCTTTGACTTTGATACCATATTGAGTTTCATGCACCAATCAGTTCAACCCAAAAGCTTAAGCTGACGGGGAGGGGTGGGCAATTCACTTATACTCTTAACACATGTTCCAAGTTGGAAATTCTTAAAGAGACACTCTGACCATCAATTTCGTATGATCAATTGCTACAAAAGAATGTCATGTTAAAAAGATTTTTGAAAGACAAATCTATTTATATAACTTTCATACTAAGGATGCTTATAATTTGACTAATTATTGGTCAAAGTTTATAAAGTTTGGCCTTTCAAATCCTAATGCACCCTATAAAAAGAAACGGATTGAGAACTTGTTAAGGAAGTAATATACCTTCATGATTCAAGGCAGTTATTTCAATTTTGAATATGGTTTAATACGAGATTCAACCTTGACTTGTTGAGGTAATCCTTAGTTGAGAACAAAGTTCTTAAGGCGTCGCCTAGGCGACAAGGTGCTCACTGGTGGCAAGGTGTCACTGATGCCTAGCCAAAAGAGGGGAGGAGAGAGGAAAGAAGGGCCTCAGAGAAAAAAGAGCAGGAGGTGAACCAGCACGAAGCACGACTATCTTTCCTCCTTCCCCCATCCTTTTTGGTTCCAGCATGATGGCAGGCACAGCTCTGCTGACCAGCCAGTGCAATTGTCGCAGATCTGCCCCCACTCAACTGTGGCGGTGGCGATCTGAAAGGTGGCAGTGGCGGTGGCGTTAGGGACTGGAGAAGCAGTGCAGCAGGGGAATAGATTCGAGAAGGTAGGTCACGTGAAGTGGGAGGGGTCTTTATGGGCAGGCTTTGGTTGGGCTTTACAGGGTAATAGGCTCATTTATTATTGTGGTTATGGACTATTGGTAGTCTTATCCTTTTCTTCTCTAATTTATCTGTGTGTATGGTGTCCGCTTTACTGCCTTGCCTTAACGCTTTGAGAGCACTGGTTGTCTGGTTGTGGAATTTTACAGCAGTGCTTGCATGTAATGTTAGTTTGCCCTTCTGTCACGATGCATGACTATCTTGTTATTTTTTTCATTCCAAATTCCTATATTGTTATTGGTTTAAACATCCTACTACTACTTACTTTGGGGATGACTGTCTATTTGCATTTTGGGGCTGTTTGGTTGGGAACCTGGCCTAGGCAGCACAGCCAGGCAGCTTCATCCAGCCCCTCGGACGCCTGGGAGAGCTGCCTGCGCCAGGCAGGTATCCCAGTCTGCAAAGCAAACAAGCCCTTTGTCTTAGCTGGTTTTGTGAGATTGCTTTTTCCCATCCTAAAGGGTCCATGTTTGTATGATTTAGCTTGTGCATATTTTTTTTGTAGGGCCCAGACCATGAGCTTTTCCCAGCTCAGGAAGCAGTGCTGCACATTCAAACTCATATTGTAGACCTTGGCCCGGACAAGGATAACATTATCACAACAAGACTACTTGTACCTTCAAGTGAAATTGCTTGCTTTGATGGAAGGGAGGGGTCATTATCTGATATACAGAGACAGACTAGTGCAAACGTGCAGATATTACCAAGAGAAGATCTTCCATCATGCGCTTTAGAGTCTGATGAACTCATACAGGTTTGCCTTTATCCAAGGAAAAGACTTTCATGTATTGAATGGTTATGCATAATTTATTTGGGAGTTAGTTCCAATGGTGATCAGTTTGGACTTATGATGGCTGCAGATTGTTGTTTCTTTGTGAATATGCTAGAACAGATTGGATTAGAAGCTATTGTTTTTCTAAGACAGATCAGTAGCTTGTTTACAAGGATTTTTTTATTACACATGCCATCATAAATTTCTCAGGCATGAATCATTACTTTTAAATAGTTTCAAGTTTTAAGTTCATTAGCACTCTGTTGGTTGAGCATGTTATGTTCTTGCAGATTGTTGGAGAGATTAGAGCTGCTCGGAATGCTCTGATACAAGTAACAACAAAATTAAGGAGTTTTCTATACCGTGAGATGTCTGGTCCTATTCAAGTTGGCAATATCAATGTACATGGAGCCATTTCTCCAGTAGCAGGTTCACCTCGAGGACCATACCAGGGAAATGATATTCCAATGGGTGCTTATCACCAAGCATCACAACTGCCAACTTCATGGCATTCAAAGGTAGGTCTATTAGACAAATAATTCCTTTATGCCATTAGGAAAAGATGTTTATACATGATCAGACTTTTGTTTAAAAGACGCTAATGATACCGATGGTTCTTTATTTTTATTTTTTTTTGCAAGTTCTGCGCTTATTGAGTTGCATGCACCAACTAGTTCAACCCAAAAGCTTAAGCTGATGGGAAGAGGTGGGCAATTCACTTATATTACAACGCTCCCCCTCACATGGAGGCTCCCTCAGGCCTCAGACGTGAAATAGGAGCGAGAATTGCGCTAACCAAGATTCGAACTCGAGACCTCTAGCACTTATACCATATTGAGTTGCATGCACCAACCAGTTCAACCCAAAAGCTTAAGCTGATGGGAAGAGGTGGGCAATTCACTTATATTACAACAGCGCGGACTCCCATCTTTCAATAAGCCCCTAAGCTTCATTTCTTCCCAAATGCGCTCACAGCTATTTCTTTAACTGTTAGTTAACTATCATTAGCAACCTTTGCATGCAACACTGCATTCTGCTTCAGAAAACAATTCTAGAAATAATCAAAGAAGACGGGGAAACATTATGCTATCATATAGTGCATAATATTGGTAATATACAATGGTTACTTGTAGTTCATGTTGTTATGAATAAAGGGCCATGTTACGAATAAAGGGACACTGAACTGGATTATCATATTGAGGCCTAATAGGGGGACTAAATATAGAATACATGGGGATACAGGAGAGAAACCCTAGACTAGGGAGATTACACTAATACCCTTAACACATGTTACCTTGGATGATTTCTAGCAATTGTGTTTGAATTGTGCAATATTTCATTTTCAATTGCAGGATAGTGGAGGCAGTGCAAGTGGCTCATTTGAGCAAGGCAGCAACATTAATGATGATATCAGGCAAAGTGCTACAAAAAGGTAATATTTTATCCTTGCAGTTATTTCTTATGGTTGTTTATTCCTTTGATCACCTTTTTTGCCCTCCATCAGATTTGCTGTTCCTCTAGTGACTAGGAGCACACTAGAAGTTGTCATACCAAACAGTGCTGTTGCAAGCCTCACCATGAGAGCTGGTAGCAAGCTTGCTCAAATAAGCGAGGTGCGATGTATCCTGAATTTTATTGAGTACCAAAAGGCGGACAATCATTACCCTCCTTTTGCATTCTAACTTTTTTTTTTTGGAAACAGATCTCTGGTGCTACTGTAACGCTAGCTGAGGACAGACCTGACATCTTGGAGAAAGTTGTTCGAATATCTGGTACCCCTGAGCAGGCTAGCAAAGCTGAGAATTTGCTGCAGGGATTTATTCTTAGCAGTGAGTACCACTTCATCTAGAGTTTCTGTTTATTTTTCAGCAATATAACTCTTCGACCCCTTTCAATTTTCAGTTCCAGATGACATTCCTTCAGGCTAGTTGAAGACACTCTGCATGTCATAGTTGTTAATTCTTCAAAGTTCCTGTGTATTTTCGAGGTAGAATATGCTGAGTCATGTGATTATTTGTTTAATTGAGCAGCATGTTTTCATGTGTGGAGACATGCCATTTTCTTTCTAGATGTGACTCTAAAATGTCTGTTGTTTTCGTTAACTAGCTGACGGGGGTGTAAGATTAGCGAGTGTTTTTATAGATTGATTCAAACATTCAATTTTCATGTCCATAGATGACCGCTGAACATGAAACCTCCAACTTTGTAGTTATTTAAATCTCAATTTGGTGTTTAGCTGTGAACCCAGTATGAACGGCAGGACCGCTGGAGCATGGTGTAGGGTAGCAAGTGTTTTTATAGATTCTACAAATTCACTGGAAAAACATCCCCCTTTTTTTTTAAAAAAAATAACTGCTATACGGGGTCATGTTCCCATCTGGTGTTACTATACTTGCAGACGCCGTGGCGGTGGGCGCCCGTCCCGTGTCCGCAAGAGCCGCATCCTCGTTCGCGGGCTTCTGCAGCGGCTCGTTTTCAGCCGCGTACGTATGCCGCGTTTCTCGCGGCAGCCGCAATCCCGTTTGTCGCCTGAACTAGCTGCCTTGCATGGAAACCGGAATCTAGTGAACGTGTGTGTTCATTTTCTTATTTACTTTCCAAAATTTTCTAGTGATCCATATGTTAGCTAAAAAATATACATAAATTACACAAAATACTATGTATCGTTAGGAATATGTGATCGATTTTTTTATATTTTTTTCACCATTAATGAGTCATCAGAAAAACATGCAAGTTAGCATCTTTTATGCGCGTGTAAGTTCACACCTTCTCAATGCATCCAAGTTATAGCGGTGGTACTTATGGCTGACTTTTGTGATGAGGCCACTTATCAAATAAATCAATTTATGAGACTAACATTTTGTAATACCATGATTCATAATTTATCAAAATTATAAAAAAATGGTCACATCTTTATACAAGTGCAAGCTAAATTGAAGTCAACATATGCTTTTTAAGGACCACACGACCTGTTGCCTGATACATCAATTATATGGAATTAATGCATGATTTATAAATAAACACACACTGCAATGGCTTCACAAAAGCAGACATTACTTGAAGGAATGACTCACGACATACATTACGAATGTAAAAAGGCATGCGAAAAGCAATGACTCAGGGCGTTCATTTTAGACAGCTAAACTGCATGAGTAAAAGCAATTTACTGGAAGTAATGACTCAGGGCTGCAGACCATGCAATCAAAAGAGAAAAGGGAAGTACACGACTGCTTGAGCTAAATTGAATGTCAGTTCTTCTGTTTCCATTAGTTAACATTCAAAATTCAGAACTATTTACACCAATGCACAACCAAAGTTGAACTGAAAACACCACACCACCGGTCTCTTTTTGGTGATTTTCACTCATTCAGTCTGCAATCTTGAATCAGAGTTAGTTCTGAAGGTCACAAATTTTCAGCTAAACAAACACATTACCTCGTGGTAAACAACTTTACTCAGAGTCAGTTCTAAAGCATCAGTAGAGAAGTTAAGTAGTATGTGCAGCATGCTGGTGCTACTAGGTTCAGTGAAAACAAACACATCAGTTTCGGCGGCGTCAAGGGCGAGAGGGGACGGGTGGCAGGAACCATCAGGAGGAGAAGGCAGGAGCCGTGGCTGCCCTGCCATGGCCAGCGATGGGGTTAGGGCATGAGATCTGGGTTGTAGGAAGCCGCTCGTGGCAATGGCCACGGTAGGGGATTAGCCGCCCATGGAAGTTGTGGCGGCCGTGGCGGAGTCGCCCGTGGCAATGGCGGTGGCGGAGGATGAACCACCCGTGGAGATTGCGACGGCGGTGGCTCAATCACCCATGGCGGTGGCGGTAGTGGCGGCGGTGCCCTTTGCTGCATCGCTCATGACGGGTTGGAGCGACGCCGTTGGGCTTTGTCTGTCAGCCGCGTAGACCGGTTTCGGATATGCGGGCTGTCGTGCGGGTTAGCTCGGGCTCACGGCGTGGTCTAGCCTGGCGGTGTGACACCCCACGTGTCAGATTTAAGTTAAGCAGTGAATTAAGTCTAATTCAGGCAAGTCAGAGGATGATATTGAGCTTTAGTTTAACACTCTTCAAAATGGCGACAATGGTGGAGTCAAACTCTTCCAACATGAGCCCCAACTTAAACTTTTTGAGAACAGAAACAAAACTCTTTTGCTTAAATGTTAACTCTTTTCGAAAATGTGCATGAGTAGTGTTAATCATATTTACTTCTTGTGCATCACATAAGCGTAAGCATAACCTTGAGTGATGCATTTGTTTGATCGCGTGTAATGACTGAATGTGATGCCTAACTTCTATGTGAATCCGTATGGTGAATAGTAGATGACCTAAGCAAGTCATGTTTGGTCACCTAACAACACTAGAGTTACTTAGGAACAAAAATGAATTAGAGTTGTGCTCACCAGTTGGCTTGAAAATGCCCTGAGGCATAGGAAACCCAAATTCACCCCTTTCGTGATCAATAGTTGCTTAATATGTTGTTTGATTGTTTTTCGGTGTCTGGCACATATGTAATATTCATACACATCTGCCAAGTTTGAAAGTGTGATAAACAATGTCACCTGCTTACATATATTTATAATAAGTTATTGACTTACTTAAATAATTAGACAAACTTAATCCATGTATGTAGGCAGACATGTATGCGTATATGTCTTTCTAAGGCCCCGTTTAGTTCTCACCTAAAATTTTTTCACCCCATCTCATCGAGTGTTTGGACCCATGCATGGAGCATTAAATATAGATAAAAAATAACTAATTGCACAGTTTGCATGGATTTTGCGAGATAAATCTTTTAAGCCTAATTAGTCAATGATTAGCCATAATTGTTACAGTAACACATGTGCTAATAACGGATTAATTAGGCTTAATAAATTCGTCTCGCGGTTTCCAGGCGAGTTATGTAATTAGTTTTTTTATTAGTATACGAACACCCCTTCCGACATCTCATGAAACATCCGACGTGACACTCAAAAACTTTTTACCCACGAACTAAACAAGGCCTAAAATGTCTTCATGTGTATAGTTATATATGTTGCCTTTTTGTTAAAAGAGTCAAATTAGATGCTAAACTAATTTATCAAATTGTTTCGTTCCAAATTGCATGTACGTATATGCATATGCATACATGTACATATACACGTGCAAATTGTGGGTATAAATATATATATGGTTAATTGTGTACCTGTTTTGTATGAAAAAGAAGAAGAAGAAAATCAAAACAAAACTCACGCACACACCAGAAGCCGCCAGAACGCACACACGCACACCAGAACGCCACACACGCACGCCTCCTCACCCAAGCACACACACAGGCCCGACGGCCTGCTCTCTGCTCGGCCTCGCTTCTCCTGTCCGCGGCACCGCGTGCTGCTCCCTGCTCCTCCGTGCAGCACTCCTCCTGCTCCTGCCCCACGGCTCTCTTTCTCTGCTGAAGGTCAGCGCCGGCTCCCTCGCCGATGCCGGCCCTACGCCTTGCTCCAGCGCTGCGCGGGCAGCCAAGGGCCCCGCCCTGGCAAGCTGCTGCCGTAGCTGCGCCTTGGCTGGCCGGCGCCACCGCCTCAAGCCGGTGCTGCTAGCCGCGGCCCCTGCTGGCCGCGCCTCCATGGCCGGCTGCAGCCATGGCCGCCCAACCGAGCTCGTTGCCATCTCCTCCGTCACCCCACTTCTCCAAGCCGCCGGTGTCTTGCGTCCCTTCCCCGGCCAAGCGCTGTGCCGGAGCGGCACCGCAGGCGAGTCCGCCATGGCCGCCTGGACGCGTGGCCAGGGCGCCACCGCGGGCCTCAGGCCGCGCCGAGCGCCTCCACGGGTGCGCGCGCGCCTGGGCAAGCCGCCCCGCCGCTCGCCGCCGGCAGGGCCACCAGCCAACCGGATTCCATCATCCCCGACGGTCTCCTCTGCTCCCCTGCGTTGGATTGAAGGAGGACTCGCGCTCCAAATTTTCCAGGGGGCTAAATGCACAGATCGTGACTCTGATAAATAGTGGTAAACAGTGTCTTTTTCCTTTTTCTTTTCCAGGTTATGTTCTGAACTTTAGAAATTTATAGTAAATTGTAGAAAAATCGTAAAATGGAAAATCAAGATGTTTTGGAATCCTCATGACTAGATCTATGGATTGGATGTATAATCTTGTATGCTTTAGTAGAAAAATCTTGTTCTAATTTTTTTCCTATGATTTTTAGGGAGAAATTCATATCTGTAGTTTATGCGCTCCAAATGTCATGAAATTTTTATGGTATACTATTCATGTGATGCTTGATCTGTGGTAAAAATTTCAAGTTGATTGGAGCATGTATTACTGAGTTCTTGATCTACTTAGGTTAATGCTTGTTTTATGTGCAGTTCTGTTGAGGAATTGTTTTCATAGTAAAAATGATGTTTTCTGTGGTTGTGGTCTATATAAAAGTTGTAGGTAACTTGCTGATCTTTGTTGTCCTAAAATTTCATGATTTTAATCCAATAAATTTGGGAGTTATGAATTTCACAAATTCCCTATCAGATTTTACTTGTATGCTGGACAAATTAAAAAGGTTGTGCTTTTTAGCTTAGCTAACTATTGAATCATCTCAAGATGATAATAAGAAAGTTGTAGACAATTTCATAAGTTTTTCATAAAGTCTAGAAACACCTTTGTTGGATACCTACAACTCTGGTTATGATTAAACTAAGTAACTGCTGAGCTGCAGTCCAGAAAACAATGACTTTGCATAGTTTATGTTTTTTACAGTAAAAAAACTGTGCGGAAGGTCCCCACATGTCAAAGGCGCTTTTTATATATTTTTATCAAAGTCTAGGGGTACTTACATAGGGATTTTATAAAAGTCTAGAGGTACTTACATAGGGATTTAACTGAATGCATCTAACCAAAAACAGAAAGTTGACCTAAGGTTGGGTTTCAATCTAAGTGACTGGAGAGAACACTGACTTTTAAAATTACAAAGCCATCTAGCTTGACACGGATCTCTCGCTCAAAAATCTTGTCGTTGCGCATCTTCCAGATTTCCCAAGCAGTAATAATAGAGGCTTTGGTGAAGTTGCATAGTTTATGTTAACAATGTGAATTAAATAATTTGGATTGTAACGTGCTATATCACCATGGTAAACTATATGGTTGTTGTTATGAATCCTCTAAGGTAAATACAAGTAAAGAGAATGTTAAACACCTACTGATCCATGTTAGATTAACTACTTTCATGATGAAAATGTGTTTCCTTACAATTCAATTATAGAAAGTTATTATTTCTTATAATTGAAGTACCATAGTTGTTTTGAAATGATAATGGCTTGTATGCTTTAGGTGAATTAGAATCTTTGCCTTCTCTACCGGAGAAGAGATATGCACCTACTCGATAAAAGAATTAAAAGTTGATTACCCTCTTGTCATTTCTATGATGTTTGTCTAGTTTTAATCTTTTTCTTTAAATGCTCAATGGATTGTGTGCTGATGAATTGCTATGCTTTATTGTTTGTGAATTAAGCTAGGTTTAGGATTAGATCACTACTCATATCATGTGACATGTTTTCTTATAAAACCATCCATGCTCTTGTACTCCATAAACGGGTGTCCAATAGAAAGTAATGAAAAGATAAAACATCACACTGTCACTCTATGTTTGAATGCCTAGTTATGCCTATCATGAATTGTTCGTTGTGCGTTTAGCTTCTCTAGTGCTGCATCATATCATTCATATATTGCATATCATATAGGTACGCTAGATGAATGAAGGAGCTAACCAATTGACATTGTGCTTTGAACCCAAGCAAGCCCCAGAGCATTACAAGCCTTCTACCTTCCTTTTTAAAATTACATTCGAGTTTATCTTTTGTATTGTGCATTAGGTTATAAGACTTGATTGAAACCCGTTGTTGCATTACTTATCTTGTCCACAATATATGTACCTGCAACCTTACTAGTATCTACAAGTCGCTATATGCTTAGCTATGCTTATACCGGTAGAAGTCGGGTGATTCCTGTCGTCCGCGAGATTTAGGTGGCTACTCGGACACAGTTGGCTATATTTGCTATCGTGGAAAAAAACCATGTGACAATGGATAACTGGAGACCGGGCGGGATCCGGTGCTATTATGGTTGTTATTGATGCCGGCTAGGCATGTATTCTTTGATCCCGTCTGTGTCATTTAAGGACCGCTTCATTGTCAGACCTTGGTTGAGATTGAAGGTACTAAACACATAACAGGACCTGAGCTATAGTTGACCGTGAAGCCGATTAGCTCATTTGGGTTGAGGTGTTGAACCGTTAGCATTGCTGGGAGGGGAGCCTGAAGGAAGGGGACCGGTCTAAGACCATGTTTGCTATGGGCTTCGAGCAATCCATGTGAGGATGCAGGAACATGAGTTTTGCGAAACGGTCCAGACTCACCGCCGAATGGAGTGAACGGTGACCCGCGCGAGCTAATGTGTGCTCGTACGGGTGTGTGTTTGAGATTGTCCAGCTGGATGTAATCAATTCGAATCACCGTCTCTCCCGGTTAGTGAGAAACTTGATCATTGTCCGGCAGTCGTAGTAACTGATGAAACATGATGGTTCTGTTGATTATGATAATTAAATATGGTTACTATTGTGATGCTTATTAGTCAAATGATTGTTACATGATAGATGCAAACTTAGTTATAATTGGCTTCACTGAACTTGATGCTAAAATTTAAAAGTAAGGATTACTTTAGTAAGCTCTTTTGCAAAGTATTGCTATCCAACTCACACCACCATATATGGTCTTACATATCATTGGAATCTTTTATTTTGTTCTCTGTCGGGTAAGTCTAGCTGAGTACAATTGAGTACTCAGGGTTTTATCCCATCCTGTTGCAAGTGAAGTGCTCTGTCTGCTGAAGGTGAAGACAAAGTGCCGGTGGGCTCGGCTACTCTGTATATGCTTCTCATCTATGCTTTTGTTGGAGGGTGTTATCGGAGCTAGCAATATGATTCAAACTTATGATTTGGTAATCATTTCAAAGTTATATTGTTTTAACCTATTGTATTTGAAACTGAACTTGTATTAATTACTTGTGACTCTATTGTAAGGTTATTTCCACTGCGAACTCTGTGTATGTGATATGTATTTGCTTAATTAAGTACGATCTTGGTTGTGAAGTTGATTTATTGAGACCCTTCGTAGTACTCAACGGACAATCATACTTAATCTTATATAAATTGGGCGGCTGTGTCACAAGTGGCCTCGCGGCGTGACCCGTGCCGTTTGCATCTAGTGTTACTCTTGTAATCTCTACGTGGGGTCATATTCTGTATCACTTGACTTTATCTGGTAGTTGTTCATTTTCAGCCGTTGCTCTGTTGATTGACCATTTTTAATTGCCGTACCTGGGCACACAATTCTTTCCTCGTGTGATTCCAGTTTTGCTCACTAATTCAGTCATGCACTGTGGAGTGGTATATATAAGTATTGCTGTGTGCTATTCATGCTTTCAATAAAGATTTCGTAGATACACTTCGTGCGGGAAATTTTAAAATATAAGTTATATATCTACTCCCTACATCCAAAAAGACCGTTCTTTTATAAATGAATCTGGACAAACATTTACCTAGGTTCATTCTTAAAACAACTGTCTTTTTTTTTAATAGAGGGAGTAATAAATATATAGTAAAAGCTACTTACCTTAGAAAAGTCAAAATGACTTACAGTTTGAAATAGAGAGTATTTTTTGGAAAACGTGTTAATAAGAAAATAGAATAATTTCACTAGAAGAAAAACATATTTATGTTTTTTCCTTTTGTGATTAGTCTATTCTTTCCTATGCAACGGGCGCGGAGCGTTTGCTATTCGTCGTTGACGAGAAAGATTTTTTTTATTTTTAGCCTAAATTTGAAACATATTTTAAATTTGACCCGGATTTGAAAGTTTTTTTAAAAACTAGCCCGTTTGGCCCCACCACCATGCATGGCGGGCAATTGCACTGAACCCCACCATGCATGGTGGCGGGGTGCAGGGGCCACGTGGCACCCTGCAGGCCAGCGTGGAAAGGTGTACCCCACCATGCATGGTGGCGGGTACCCCTAACCCGCCACCGATCATGGCGGGGTACAACCCGTCATGATGCCACGGTTGCGTACTGCCCCAGGTGCCACGGTGGTCTTGCCGAGGTCAGTGGTAGTCTGCAGAAGAACCAGTGTCTCTAGCTGACAAATAGCAGAAGACAATGCTATAGAATGCAATGTGACCGGCTCATGGTGGCCTGGGAGGGAGAAAAAGGAAAGGTGCCGCATGCACAGTCTTTTTGGGGCTGTTTAGTTGGCAAATTTTTTGGCGAAACGCTATTGTAGCAGTTTCGTTGTTATTTGGTAAATATTGTCCAATCATGGTCTAATTAGGCTTAAAA
>JAIWYO010003421.1:0-27226 GCA_020631735.1 Saccharum officinarum
TTAATTAGTTGTGATCTGTACTTGAAGTGCATAAACAGGCCGACCCCACCCCCTCCTCTCTGCCTGTGGGCCTTCCCTCTGGTGTGGGCCCCTGAGTCCTTCTCTTGCTGGGTACGTAAGCTTGTGGGTCCATCTTGAAGTCGTTCACCTACATGTGGGCCATTCTATCTAGGTTTGAAAGCATCTAGGCCCCGAGGTTTGGTTTCGGCAATTGATGACAACGCTTTATTACCATGACTAACGTGTGTTTTGCAGAAACTTTGGTAAGTTAGGTCATGGAGGTTTTAACTGCTTTGGGCACCATGGTATTCATGCCCCTTGATGGAAATCGTTTCGGTTTTCAAAAGAGTGACGTCAAGATTAAGGACGGTTAGTTCCGGATGTCGAGGTGTTGAGAGACATTTGGAATAGTCGTTAGGATCTTCGTTTTTCTCTTTTGGCCGTACTATAAAGGGGGGCATGAGCGGGTAGCTTGACCTAGGCGAGTCCTATGTTTAGGTGTGGTGCACACTTGTTAAACTTGGCGCTAGGCAGCTCTAGATTAGCTCAAAGTTCAGTTGGAAGCAACTTGGTTCAAGTTGTGACGCGTTTCGGAGAGTTTCGGGTTGTTTTCCCATGACCGGACGCGGTCCTCGGCATGACCGGACGCGTCCGGTCAGTTCAGTTCCGCGGCTAGGGTTTCAGCTCTGAACACCGGACGCGGTCCTCGCGAGGACCGGACGCGGTGGTCAGAAGTCAACACGTGTCACTTGAGGGAAACACCCGATCGGACGCGACCTGGGTGTGATCGGCGCGTCCGGTCATAGTCCAGTAAGGTCCAGAGACGACCGGACGCGTCCGGTCATCACCGATCGGACGCGGTCGCGCGTCCGGTGCGAGTACAGTATGCTCCCTGCACGATCGGACGCGTCCGGTCACCCCTGACCGGTGCGTCCGGTCATTTAGGTGTTTTTCGGTTTTCGACCGTTACGAGCGACCGCGCGTCCGGTCAGTACGACCGGCGCGTCCGGTCAGCTCGAGTTTTGCTGAGTCAGCAGGTAACGGTTCGTTTCGTCTGTGGGGTGTATAAATACATCCCCACCACCTCTTTTAGAGGTCTCTTGCTCATTTGATCAGCTGATAAACACCTTTGGAGTGCAAGGTAGTGCAAGAGCACTAGTGAGGATAGAGATTTGAGAATCAAAGCTTGAGAGTTCCTCACTAGCGATTAGAGAGTAGCAAGTGTGCATCCACTTTCTCATTTGGGCTCGTAGTGGTCAAGTGAGAGTTCTAGCTTGTTACTCTTGGTGATCGCCATCACCTAGACGGCTTGGTGGTGATTGGGAGTTCGGTGATCATCCGGCGGAGCTTGTGGATGACCCAACTCATCTTGTGAGCGGTTGTGGGTGATTCACCGCGACGGAGTGTCAAAGAATCAACCCGTAGAGAGCACTTGATCCTTGCGCGGATCAAGGGGGAGCTACACCCTTGCGCGGGTGCTCCAACGAGGACTAGTGGGGAGTGGCGACTCTCCGATACCTCGGAAAAACATCGCCGTGTTCCTTGCCCCTTTACATTCAAGCATTTACATTCTCGTATTTACTTTCATTGCTTGTTTACATTCCTAGACTTGCCATGCTAGACTAGGATTGGAAACTAGGGTGCAAAACTTTGTATCGGTAGACTCTCTAGGAACACAAGTAGACACTAGGGGTGAATTCCGGCTTGTAGGATTTATTTCTTGCATTTAATTTTTAGAAAAGCCCAATTCACCCCCCCTCTTGGGCATCTTGATCCTTTCAATTGGTATCAGAGCCGTGTTGCTCTATTTTTAGGCTTTACCGCCTAGAGCAAGATGTCTAATGGGGAAGGACCACCTCCCACTTTTGAGGGAGACGATTTTCCATATTGGAAAATTCGTATGGAGGCGTACCTCGAAGCCATAGATGTTGGGTGCCTTAGAGCCGCAACCGAAGGGCTTCCCCCATAAGGGATCCCGCTAACCCAAGTGGTGACGAGGAGAAGTACGACCGGTGGAATGCAAAAGCCAAAAATGCACTCTACCGGGGCTTAGGCAAAGATATCTTCAATCGCGTGCGTAATGCAAAGAACGCTCATGAATTGTGGGAAAATCTTTGTGCTCTCCATGAGGGAACTAAGAGTGAGCGTGAGGAACGCTATCACATAGCCTTAAAGAAAATTAATTCTTTTGAGATGCTTCCCAAAGAAAGTGCTAATGACATGTACACTCGCTTGAATGTTCTTGTAGAGGACCTCAATGCTCTTGGGCTCACCAAAATGAGCCAATCGGATGTTGCAAGGAAGATCTTGAGTGTGCTTCCCGTTGAGAAGTATGGACATATTGTCACCGTGCTTCACCAAAGTGATCTTTCCACCGCAACACCAACTCAAGTTTTGGGGAAAATCAATGCTCATGAGATGTACATGCATATCACTCCGGAAGAGGGCTCATCATCTTCCAAGAAGAAAGACTTGGCCTTCAAAGCTAGTCATGACAAGAAGAAGAAGAAGGGCCAAGCCATGATGGTGCAAGAAAGCTCAAGTGAAAGTGATGTTGATGATGAATCACTTGCACTCATGGTGAGAAAGACCACCAAGATGCTAAAGAAGCTCAACAAGAGTGGCATCAAGTTCGATGGCAAGAAGAAGAAATTCTTCACAAGTAGCAAGAGAAAGCCAATCTCGGAGATGGATTGCTACAATTGTGGTGAACTTGGCCACTTAGCTCATCAATGCCCTAGACCACCAAAAGACAAGTACAAGAACAAGAACAAGGGCAAGAAAAGTGATTCAAGTGATGAAAAAGAAGAGAAGAAGAAGAACAAGCCATACAAGAAGAAGAATGGCAAGAAGAAGGAGTTCCACAAGAAGAAGAAGGGAGGAAAGGCATACATTGTTGGTGATTGGCTCACCGACATTGAATCATCTTGTGAGTCCTCCGAAGATGAGAGCGATGATGAAAAAGAGAAGGTTGCCGCATTTGTGATGGGGCCATCATCTTCACCAACATCTTCATCACCACCTTCACCGCCTCCTTCACCATCATCGTCCACTACTCACCTATGCCTTATGGCCAAGGGTGAACGAAAGGTACAAAACCATGATAGTGATGATGATGATGATAGTGATAGTGATGATGAATATGACTCACCTTCTTATGATGAACTTGTAAAATTGCTAAACAAATACACTAAAATCATAAGAAGGACTAGAAGTGAAAATGATGATCTTCAAAATGAAAATGAATCACTCTCATCCAAGCTTGAAAATATTCAAAAGACTAGTGGTGAGCTTAGAGTTCAAAATGAAGTGATGTCTTCCACTCTCAAGGAGCTCAAAACCTCTAATAAAGAGCTTAAAGATCAACATGATAAACTTGAGAAGAAGCATGATGAGCTCATCACTAGACATAATTCTCTAAAGGACAAATACACCACATTAAAAATTGACTATGATAGTCTTGTGGTTGCTAATGAACTTGCTCTTGAGACACATGATGCTACTAACCATGTTGTTAAGTGTGATATAGCTACATCATGTGATGACTTGATCATTGAAAGCATTGAGCAAGGTTCTAGTAGCAAAGGCAAGAGTGTGGTTGAGTCAAGCAACCATGATGATTATGCCAAGATTAAGAGTGAGAATGAGAAGCTTGCAAATGAGAACAAGAAGCTAAAAGGTTTGATGGCTCTTGAGAAGCAACCAACAAATGAGTCACTCATTGAAGAAAACAAAAAGCTCAAGCAAGAAAAAGAGCATCTCAAGACCGGCCTAAGCAAGTTCACAAGAGGCCAACATTTGCAAAGTGAGCTCCTCATGAACACCGTAATGAAGATGGATAGAAGTGGTATTGGGTACTTGGCAAATCAAGAGAAGAAAGCAAAAGCTCAACAACAACAAAGCAAGTCAAAGCCCAAGCCAAAGAGATGTGTTGAGTGTGGTCAAGAAGGTCATTTTGCTCATGAATGCAAAACTCCACCACCACAACCCTTGCCCAAGCATGCTAGACCTTTCGCTTTCAATGCTCATTATATGCTAAGAAAAGATTCAAATGGAAAGATGAAAGTCATGTTTTTGGGTCCCCCAAACAAGAATAGGCCAAAGAAAATTTGGGTTGCCAAGTCACTAGTGGATAAAGTCAAGGGCCCCTCTCAAGTTTGGGTCCCTAAACAAAAAGCTTGATCTCTTGTGTGTAGGTGAACTACAAGACCAGTGGATCTCATTGGGTTATTGATAGTGGTTGCACTCAACATATGACCGGTGATCCTCGTATGTTCACCACCATTGAAGAGAATGGAATATGTCAAGAGAAGATCACATTTGGGGATAATTCAAAGAGCAAAGTCAAGGGTATAGGCAAGATTGCAATATCACATGATCACTCACTCTCAAATGTGCTCTATGTTGCTTCATTGAGTTTCAACTTGTTATCCGTTGGGCAACTTTGTGACCTTGGCTTCCAATGCTTGTTCACACCAAATGAAGTGGAAGTTTCAAAGATAGATGACAAGCAAGTGATATTCAAAGGCTTTAGATACAATAATCTTTATCTTGTTGACTTCACCTCCGAAGATGCAAATTTGATGACATGTTTGTTCACCAAGACCTCACTTGGTTGGCTTTGGCATAGGAGGCTTGCTCATGTTGGAATGAACACTCTCAACAAGCTATTGAAGAAAGAACTAGTGAGAGGATTGAAGGATGTGAAGTTTGAAAAGGACAAACCTTGTAGTGCATGTCAAGCGGGCAAACAAGTTGCAAACACTCATCCAACCAAAGCTTTCATGTCAACTTCAAGAGTGCTAGAACTTCTACACATGGATTTGTTTGGGCCTACAACATACAAGAGCTTGGGTGGTAATCTCTATTGTCTTGTGATAGTGGATGACTACTCAAGGTATACATGGACTTTCTTCCTTCATGACAAATCCGAAGTGGCAAATTGCTTCAAGAAGTTTGCAAAGAGAGCTCAAAATGAATTCGAAGTCAAGATAAAGAAGATTAGAAGTGACAATGGGAAAGAGTTTGACAACACCAACATTGAAGCTTATTGTGATGAAATTGGAATCAAGCATGAGGTGTCTTCAACCTACACTCCTCAACAAAATGGTGTAGTTGAGAGAAAGAACCGAACATTGATCACCCTTGCAAGAACAATGCTAGATGAGTACAACACTCCGGAGAAGTTGTGGGCCGAGGCAATCAACACCGCATGCTATGCTTCAAATCGCCTCTTCCTACAAAAGTTTCTTGGCAAGACCCCCTATGAGTTGCTTAATGGGAAGAAGCCGGACGTCTCTTTCTTCCGGGTGTTTGGTTGCAAATGTTACATCTACAAGAAGCGTCAACACCTAGGGAAGTTTCAAAGACGTTGTGATATTGGTTTTCTTGTTGGTTACTCATCAAAGTCCAAAGCATATAGAGTATTTAACCATGCCACCGGTTTGGTTGAAGAAACATATGATGTGGAATTTGATGAATCTAACGGCTCCCAAGGAGCAATTGAGAATTGTGATGATGTAGGTGATGAACCCTTGAGGGAGGCCATGAAGAACATGCCGGTGGGAGACATCAAGCCAAAAGATGATGATGATGATGTACAAATTGTTGATCCACCATCTTCATCACGTGTGCCTCAAGATGATGACAAGAATGAGAGAGTTGAAAATGAAGACACTTATGTCTCTCATGAACAAACCGAGGCACAAACTCAAGATGTTGATGCTCCCCATCCACCTCCTCAAGTGGTTGATAGAAGAAATTCACCACTACTTCAAGCACATCCACAAGATCTCATCATAGGGAGTCCTACAAAGGGAGTAATGACTCGATCCCAAAAGCTAGCTTCTTTTGTTGAACATCACTCTTTTGTCTCTTGCGTTGAACCTAAGAATGTAGAAGAAGCTCTTCAAGATCCGGATTGGGTGATTGCAATGCATGAAGAATTGAACAACTTCACCCGCAATCAAGTATGGACACTTGAAGAGCATCCCAAAGGTGCAAGAGTCATTGGAACCAAGTGGGTGTTCCGAAACAAGCAAGATGACCAAGGCATAGTGGTGAGGAACAAGGCAAGACTAGTTGCAAAGGGGTTCTCTCAAGTTGAAGGTCTTGATTTTGGAGAGACCTTTGCACCCGTTGCAAGACTTGAAGCCATTCGTATCCTCCTTGCATATGCATCACATCATGATATGAAACTATATCAAATGGATGTGAAAAGTGCATTCTTAAATGGCTTTATAAATGAACTAGTCTATGTCAATCAACCTCCCGGGTTTGAAGACCCTAGATATCCTAATCATGTTTATAGGTTGTCCAAGGCGTTATATGGGCTCAAGCAAGCCCCTAGAGCGTGGTATGAACGCCTCCGGGACTTCCTCATTGAGAAGGGCTTCACCATTGGGAAGGTCGACACCACACTATTCACCAAGAAGTTTAATGGGGAGATCTTCATTTGTCAAGTATATGTTGATGATATCATCTTCGGATCAACAAATGAAGATTATTGCAAGGAATTTGGTGAATTAATGTCGAAGGAATTCGAGATGTCAATGATTGGTGAGCTCACATTCTTCCTTGGTTTTCAAGTAAAGCAAATGAGAGAAGGGATTTTCATCTCTCAAGAAAAGTATACCAAGGATCTTCTCAAAAGATTCAAGATGGAAGAATGCAAACCAATCAAGACCCCAATGCCATCAAATGGACATCTCGACCTAGATAAGGGAGGTAAACCGGTTGATCAAACTCTCTACCGTTCTATGATTGGTAGCTTGTTATACCTTACCGCATCTAGGCCCGATATCATGTTTAGTGTGTGCATGTGTGCCCGCTTTCAAGCGTGCCCTAAAGAACCTCACCTAAGTGCCGTAAAAAGAATCCTAAGATATCTTAAGCTCACCCCAAGCATTGGTCTTTGGTATCCCAAAGGAGCTAGATTCCAACTAGTTGGCTATTCCGATTCGGACTATGCCGGTTGCAAAATTGATAGAAAAAGCACATCCGGAGGGTGCCATTTGCTTGGAAGATCTTTAGTATCTTGGTCATCTAAAAAGCAAAATAGTGTGGCTTTGTCCACCGCCGAGGCGGAATACATTGCCGCGGGGCTTGTTGTGCACAAATCTTATATATGAAACAAACCCTCCTAGACTATGGAATTGTTCTTGAAAAGGTGCCACTTTTATGTGATAATGAAAGTGCCGTTAAAATTGCTAACAATCCGGTACAACACTCTCGCACCAAGCACATTGATATCCGCCATCACTTTCTAAGAGATCACGTTGCTAAAAATGACATATCACTAGAAGGTGTAAGAAGTGAAAATCAATTAGCGGATATCTTCACTAAACCTTTGGATGAGGCAACCTTTTGTAGGTTAAGAAGTGAACTCAATGTGCTTGATTCTAGTAACTTTAAAAAATGAGCGTGTGTTGTCCCTTGCATTGCATTGTATAATATGCCATGTTTATTTTTATCGCATTGTTTTTAGGGCTTGGCTAACACGGTTACGATAACCCTTCCTTGGAGGAGTGAAAAAGCCTAACCGTGGATCAAACTTGACAAGCATTCTAGTTTTATCTTCTTGTATTGCATTGCATATGCATGGTTGTTGTTCTTGTCGTTTCTTTTCGGTTAAGCTTTGAGCAACCTCTGTGTTCGTCCATGGATAGAGAGAGCATTTTGACGCTCCTAAAGGTTCAAAAACTCTATTGCGTGGCCATACGTTGCTCCTTGGGTGTTTATTGCCTATTTTCTTAAAAATAATACTAGCCTAAGGCAATCTATTTTAAAAAAATTTGAGGGTTTGAGTGAGGTCACTCATATCGTGTTTCAATTGGTGTTTATTTGTGTCTTTTTGAATTGGAACCTGATTGGGAGAAGTCGCGTCGTTGTTCGGAACAAAGAAGGGCGAAGAACAGTCACCGGACGCTGCACCGGACGCTGCACCGGACGCAGTGATGCTTCACCACCACGTCCGGTCCCGGCGTCCAGCAGCGCGTCCGGTCATCCAGAAGACCAACTCCAGATCTAGTGATCGGACGCTGCACCGGACGCGCCTCTGTTTGACCACCGCGTCCGGTCCCGATTACCACCACCGCGTCCGGTCATTCGCGATGAATTCCCGAGTTCCCCTTGACCGTACTCTGACCGCGTCCGGTCAGTCATCACCGGACGCGTCAGGTCACTCCAGGAGCTTACTGGAGTGTGACCGGACGCTGCACCACCGCGTCCAGTCATAACGACCACCGCGTCCGGTCATCACGTGTCGCGCGGATCTAATCCCTTCATAAAACCGTTCGTCCTCGGCCGGTTTTCTTTCACCCGCACGTGTTTCCGCCGCCGCCTTGCCCTAGTCGCCGTCTCGCCGTTTCCGCCGCCCCCTCACCGTCTTCCCTGCCGCCGGCGACCTCTTGCCGTGCCCGCGCCGCACCTTCCTCGCCCGCACGCGCTCGCCGCTCGCGCGCTGCTCGCTGCCGCACCGGCCGCTCCCGCGCCACCCGCAGCCGCACCCTCGCCCGCCGCTGCTGCGCCGCGCGCCACCGCCGCCGGCAAGCCGTCCAGCCTCGCCGTGCACCTCGCCAGCAGCAGCCGCAGCTCCCCCGTGCCAACCCTAGCTCGTCATTCATCCTTCGGCCGCTTTCCTCTTCTAGGGTTTGCCCTCTCCCCTGCCTAGGGTTTTGCCCTAACCCGATCTCGAGGTGACAACTTGTTCGATCTCGATCTATTTCATTCAATTTTGTCGCTAGGGCTAACCTTGATCGTATTACTCAGTTGTTTATCTCGACTCGGTCCTTTCAGAGCTCGTTCGTCGAATTCGGGGAATCTCGCGATCTAGGTCACCTCATCTTGTCACAGTCGTCTTGTCGATCCGAGGTAGCTTCGCGTTTCGATTCACTTCGTATCTCATATGCTTGCTATCTCTAGGTTTCCGTACCTTTTAGTTATATATGTCCTTATAGTAGATCTCTCTATTCCGTCGTTGCAGCGAGTCTGTCCGTGTGTCGGGTGAGATCAGTCTGCTGAATCCGAGGCCAAGCCTGCGGATACGGATTGAGGCCAAGCCTCTCGAGTGACAGTTCACCATCTTTCAGATGTTTTCAGTCAGTTTGTCAGCATGGTGCGTTGCAAGAACGCCGGTGGTGCTCCTGGTGACGGGGACGACAGTCCTCCTCGTCGGTCTGAGATTGCTCGTGGGAAGCGTGTCAAGGTCTTGGCCAGAAAGAAGAAGAAGACACTCACAGAGGCAGAGATTGCTTAGGCCGTGGCAGATGCAGCAGAGCAGGCAGAGAGAGGTGGCAGGAGCAGTGGCATACGCATAGGCGAGCGTCGCTTTCATCTTGAAGGTCGACAGCTCGGCACAGAGGCCACTGAGGGTACTGAGGATACTGGAGCTGCAGAGAGTATGTCAGTTGATCCACCTCCAGAGGCTCTAGAGGCTCCAGAGGCTACAGAGGACATAGAGGAGCAGCCAGCTCAGTCTCCACCACGTCGCCGCTCCACACGCGCACGTACTCAGGTGTCTCCTAGGCCAGAGGGCCAGCGTCGTGGAGCACGTCCTCCTCCCAGAGCTAGAGGTTCACCCCCGGTCGAGCACTTTGACTTGAGGGGTGCTACAGCACGTCAGGTGCAGGGGTTGAGGTTCGTGGAGGTCAGTCGGTGGTTTCCGCCTGTGAGGGATCCCAGAGCTTCAGAAGGATTCTATACCCCTCTTCAGGAGGATTTCTACAGAGCTCTAGTTGACAGCGGTATTGCTTTCCGACCACAGAGGGTCTGTCGACTTGAGTCACTAGTTGAGGTTGTGGGAGAGCAGCTACGTCCGCACCTGTCCTTTCTGCCAGGCTTGTCAGATCTTCTTGGACGGACAGGTGCATACTGCGGCACATGGGTCAGAGAGTTTTATGCTTCACTATGGATTGATCCTGCCCATGATTTTATTCACTTTGCATTCCGAGGCCGCGATCACCGCCTATACAGCACCAGAGTGCGGGAGATTCTCAGACTCCCAGCTTCCAACACGAAGATACATCAGCTGTGCTTTGGTCAGACTCCTCCACCGAGACGCCCTCATGGCGGTGCAGTGCCACCTATAGACCTGGTTCGACCCTGCTTCCGTGAGCCTTTTGGCGAAGGGTCTCGTCGCACGCCTGCCAGCTTGACACCTCTTGCCAGGGTTTTGGATGCTATAGTCAGACGCACTCTACTTCCCAGACTTGGCTACAGAGAGGGACTGACTCGGATGCAGCTATGGGTTGTTCACCACCTCCTCTCACAGACTCAGTTTGACATTTGGGATCTCATACTTAGTGAGATGGAGGACACCATAGCTGAGGGCTTCAAGGGTAATCGTCAGCTGCCCTATGCACACTGGATCTGCTTCATTATTAGATCATCCATCTAGTTACCAGCAGAGATCCGAGCTGAGATATCAGATACTACCACTGCTTTTCCTGAGTATGATATCCGTCAGCTTTGGGCTTCAGTTACCAGAGATCAGGCCCCAGTGCCAGGACAGCGTGTGCGACCTGAGGTTCCTGAGACAGCAGCTGAGCAGGACGCCACAGTTGATGAGCTTGCAGAGGCAGAGCTTGCAGATCTTGACGCTCAGCCTGCTGATCTTCCTGAGGATGGGACATCTGACAGCACTGATGAGGACTACCAGCCCATCCCTAGGTACCGGTCTCCTCGGTCCCACGACCACGAGGCCGGTTGTAACACCCTCGGTGTTACCGCGTCAACAAGTCACTAAATATTTTTCATAAAGTCCAAGTAGCCCTTCAAGCACGTCATGTATCTTCACGTGAGAGCTCCATAGCCACAAAGTCAAATGACAAATTATTGTCATTCGCTAATTATTAGCATACCACTTGGTAAGATTTTTATCTCTATCAATCTCGCGACGCGCCACTGTCATCTCTCGTTGTTCTAATTATCCCGCCTTTACTTCGCTTGCTAATCACCAAAAAAAAAAAAATCATCAGTGCACGACGCGCTACCACTGCCATAGTGTGTCGCACACGCTACGCATTAATCTCACTCACAAGTTCGGCCGGCGAGCATGCCGCTCGCTCACTGCTCTGCAAACGCGGTGCACGTACTCTTTTTTCACGCCAGCCTATAGCAGCAGGGAGTTTCAACATGTCAGAACGGTACCAGAGCAAACTTTTCTCACGTAGCAATGCAGCAGTGAAGTTTTTTCAACACGACAGACTGCAGAAGCGTAGATTTTCCATACGTCGATACTGTAGCAGTGCAGGAAGCACTGTTCACGCGTGGAAATCACTGTTCACACGCAGAAGTTACTGTTCATCCGTGGAAAAATCACCTAGCCAGTGGAAAATGTTGTTTGTCCATGCAGCACGTCGTTCCCGCGGCGCTTTATTACCTTTAAGCAAGCTAGTTTAGCTACTAACCTTATGACGCGTCGTTGTCATGTCTTCGCTTCTCTATTCCTGCGTCTTCTGTCTTTAAAAGGATACGCCGAGCTATTTCGCTCCGCTGCTCACTTGTTTCTTCCTCTCAAATCAAGTTCTTCTGTTCTTGCCCGAGAGAGCTGCGTCTATCGATTTCTCCCCGAGCTATCATCAGCTGAGGTAGCTAGTTTACAATTGATCTTCTTATTCTCTAATGTTTCCTTGACCTGTGATCTCCTCCTCAATTAATTCCTTGACCTGCATAAATGAACCAGCACCCCACCGCTGAGCACGTTCAGCCCAAAGCCCACCCTAGTCCTGACATGCTCGTAAGTCCAAGACCACTCAAAGTTCAATCCTTGAATTAATTCTCTCATGACCAAGACCTCACCACCGCACACGGCACGGAGCCAGAGGACAACCCTGCCAACTCGTTTCGTGCTTCCAGACTACTTAGCTTGTCATGACCACCCACGATCAGTGCTATATATGGCTCTGCTCCACTCCACGCAGGGCAAGCATTTGCTAAGCTCCCTGGTGTCTCTCCTCTTGCATTGCCTCCGCACATCGATCACCGTAGGTGGCACTTCATTCAATTCTGAGGTAGCTAGCCTGTAAGAATTCCTTCATTCTTCTTCTTTATTATTTTCTTGACCCGTGGTCTCATCTAGTAATTCTAGACCCACAGTCATGTGCAAGTCAACAAGTTCAATTGCGTGATTAGCCTCCTCCAATAATACCATTTTCTTCATCTCTAGAGCTCATTTGAATTTATGCATTTATCATGAAATAAATTTTGTTAGGTTCCTAAATTCATGATCTATCTGTTAGTGTAATTAGTTCGTATAGTTCAGTGATACCTTTAGGGTTACTTTATTATTTTGAAATGCTTATTATGGTTGTTTAGAGAATAAATTTTTATGATGCGTGGTAACTAGCGCTCCTGGTTTTATTATATATATAGTAAATTGATTTTAACAATAAGGATGCCTTTAGTTGCTAAGATAATACATGAAATGTTTCATACTTGTTTAGTGGGAATAATAGGTAACTTTGCGTATTAGTCATTAGAGTTAGCTTAGTAGCTCGGTAGATGTATTCTTATTTTAAGAGTTGTGGTTGCCTATATATTAATTATTGCATCATCATTTCATGCATATAGTGAACGAATTGGCGGAGACCGTGACTGTCGGCGATCAGGAGTACGAGGAAATCGTTGAGGAGTACGAGGAGGAGATTCTCGTGCCGGAGGAGAACCAGGAGTCGTTGACTGACTTTACTGACACCGCGCCTGCCCAAGGCAAGCCCCGGTGCATAACCCTTATTTTGCAAATCATTATATATATGTTGTTCATTTATGTTGCAGGAGTTTTATGATATCCACATGCATATATATATTTACCCATGAGTCTTACTAGTACAGGATCGTGTAGCTGCTTTGCTTAGGTTTATCGGTAGCGTGAGTAACCTGTCGTTACTCACAATAGGTGGTTATTATTATTATTACACTAATGATGAAATGATGGAAAAGGAAATGGTGACCGGGCAGGGATATGGTATGGGTTTTGGTGGGTGTAACAGGTTGTGTCCCGCGGCCACGGGGCATAGCTTGGTTGCACTATTTCCCTGTCCGTGTCGATTAAGGACCGTTCGTTGCACTGGATCCCCAGTCAAGTCACAGATCTCCTTATCCCGAGCATATACTAGCGGATGGGGCTAGGAAGACTTGTTACTCTCTTGTCATGGGCTCCGGCTCTTTCTGGACCGACTGATTGGAGGCGGGGATAGGTGGAGGTCTTAGCACCGTATTGAGGCCGGGCCTCAAGTACGGGAGCTAGGAGTCCAAGTTTGGACGGGGACCTGGAAACCTATGACAGGAGGGAACGGGTTGGTCTTGCTTGTGCCTGGGGTACAAGCGAGGCGTGTGTTTTTCGGGGTACCCAGCTGGGCACATTGATTCGCGAATCGCCGTTTCTACGTGACGGTACGGCTTGACTGCACTCTGGCACCGTAGTAAGAACTGGCATATGAAAGATGGAAAAATGATTCTGATTGCTCAACCCTTGCTTGATGATAGAACAGGTGCTTACATAGTAGGTTGGATAATGAATTTAACATGGCTGTTAATAATTTAATTAAATAAGGACTCACCCTTAGTATTGCTTTCCGCAAACAAGAACCCACAAGCCATAAAGCCTATCATAATCCTTGAGAGTCGGGAAATATATTCCCAGTCGGGTAAGTCTTGCGAGTACATTGTGTACTCAGGGTTTATTTACCCTTGTTGCAGGTGCTGCTTGAGAAGCTAGCTGTTGTGTGGAGGATTCTTCTGGTGGGCACAGACGGATCCTTATACCGCTCCGCTAGATGTTGTTTTATTCCGCTATTTAATTTATCGCACTCTGAACTTTGGTACTGTAATAAAGAATTTCTGAGACTCTTTGTTGTATGAAATGGATTAAGTATTATAAGCTTGTACTCATTATTGGATCCCGGGTGTAAAATTGTGGAACGTTTCGAGTTCTCCCGTTGGGTGTGCTCGACAGAACTGCTTGACTTGGCTCACTTTTGGGGTGCTTAGTGTCTAGTGGAAGACAGCGCCTCTAAAAGTGTGTTAATTCAGGCGGTTCTGCCACAGTTGGTACCAGAGCTAATAATGAGTTCACGAGCTTAATCACCTTTTAAAAAACTTAAAACTTTGACCAACAAAAGCTTTGCGAAAAGTAGGATGCGGTAAAATCTGCGTAAATAAGTATAAGCCCTAACAATATGGTCTATCTAGGATAGTGGCACTGGTTTTATCTAACCATTTTCTGCAGGTACACTAACTTACGCTACGTAAGAAAGCGCTAGTGTTCGGAAAGGAGTGTACGATGTGCCAAAAATTCAAACGAGTGCCGCTATATTCCGGCTTGAGTGAACGCATAGGCCGATGCATGCATTATAAGAAGAAACTCTGTTAAGCTAAACCCCCTTCACGTATAATTTTGGATAGTTAAGATGATAGGGTAATAAATAAAAAGAAATGCTTCAATCCTTAGTAAAAGCCTTGTCATTTCTCTAAGTCTCTTGTTCCTAGTCTGGAGGTTCCCTAATGGTTGGCTACTATCTGGTCGCAGATGGATCTGAGGTCCCGTCGTGTGGGCACTGGGTCTGGTCGTGGGAGCACCAGTGCCGGTGCGGGCCGTGGCCTTGGTGAAGGTCATGGTGAAAGTGGTCGCGACAATGGCAACAACAATGCCAATGGACAGAGCCGTGAGGCCCCACTCTTGGGTCCTCCTTCCCCGCCACCACCACCACCACCTCCGATGACTCCTGCGGAGATGATGGCAGAGATGTTAGCTTCACGTCAGGAGACAGCCCGTGCCTTGGAGATGATGGCACAAGCTCTTGGTGGCTTCGTCCGTGGAGGCCACGGTGGCAACGATGGAAATGGGGTGGTGCCCGCGGTCTTGAGAGGCCTTGTTCTTATCAGGACTTCTTGAAGACCAACCCGCCCACGTTCACGCCGACTGCAGAGCCTCTAGACGCGGAGCATTGGCTTCGTGTGCTGGAGCAGAAGTTTCTGCTGCTCACGGTGACCGATGAGCAGAAGGTGCGCTTTGCCGCACAACAGCTTTTGGGATCTGCTAGCGCATGGTGGGATACTTTCAATGCCATGCAGCCGGTGGGTCATCCTGTGACTTGGCAGGAGTTCACCACTGCCTTCCGAGAGTACTACATTCCTGCGGGTGTTCTGAACAGGAAGCTCTCGGAGTTCTTAGACCTGAAACAGGGGAGCATGTCTGTGATGGAGTATGCCAATAAATTCAACCATCTGGCACAGTATGCTGGGACTCATGTTGACACAGATGAGAAGAAGAGGGACCGCTTCTATCGTGGCCTCTCTTGTATTTTGCAGAAAGAGCTTTATACTGGGAACTATCAGACCTTTGGTACTCTGATGAATGCTGCCATTGCTATGGAAGGACTGCAGCGTGACACTCAGGCTGAGTGGAAGCGCAAGCGGGGAATCTCTGGGTCTTCTAGTCACCCGCAGTCACAGAAGATGCAAGTTGTCAAGAGGATGTCCTACCATCCCCCAGGTGGACAGCCATCTCGGCAGCCTCAGCAGACTCGGCAAACACCGCCGACTCAGTACCGTGCGCCTACTCAGCAGGTGCAGCAGCCCCAGGGATCGCAGTTTCCGCCTCGTCAGGGGCAGATGATCAAGTCTACTGCTTGTTTCAAGTGTGGCAAGGAGGGCCACTTTGCTCGGGAGTGTCCCGAGAATCGGGCGGCTCAGCCTTCCCAGCCGTCTGCCAACTCTCGCTTGATCAAGAGGACGATTATTAAGAAGAAGGTGCCAGTGAGTCGCTCGGGACAGGTTAACTACACCGAGGCTGAGGAGATCCTACAGAATGAGCCTGTGATGGCTGGTATGTTTACCATTGACTCCCACCCAGCATTTGTGTTATTTGATTCTGGAGCATCACATTCATTCATGAGCATGGGGTTTGCAGAAAGACACAATATATCTCTTATGGCTATTCCTTTTGCCTATAAAATTAGCACTCCGGGTGCGCAGATGTGCATAAATACCCGGACGGACACAGTCAGCTTAGTGCTGGCCACTCACACTTACCGTCTCCAGTTCATGTTGCTACCTGGACAAGGCATTGATGCAATCCTGGGCATGAATTGGTTGAAGGTTTATGGGGTAGTCTTGGACCTTAAGAGGAGAGTTGTTGAGTTACGACTTCCTTCTTCTGAGGATAGGATGTCTCTCCGTATCTCTCTAAATTCTGCTTCACCAGTCGCCGCTAATGTTGAAGCTTCTCCTGATCTTGCCTCTATTCCTGTGGTCTGTGAGTTTCCTGATGTCTTCCCTGAAGATTTACCTGGGTTACCACCAGATAGAGATGTGGAGTTTATCATAGAGTTAGAGCCTAGCACTGCTCCTATTTCACGGCGTCCTTACCGCATGGCTCCACCAGAACTAGCAGAAATGAAGAAGCAATTAGAGGAATTGCTGAAGAAGGGGTTTATCCGTCCTAGTTCTTCTCCATGGGGTTGTCCAGCTATTTTTGTGAAGAAGAAGGACGACACTCTGCGGATGTGTGTGGATTATCGCCCTCTCAATGCGGTAACCATCAAGAATAAGTACCCTTTGCCTCGCATTGATGCTTTGTTTGATCAGTTGGCTGGTGCTAGAGTGTTTTCCAAAATTGATCTTCGTTCTGGGTATCACCAAATAAAAATTCGGCCCCAAGATATACCAAAGACAGCTTTCTCTACTAGGTATGGGCTTTATGAGTACCTAGTCATGTCTTTTGGTCTCACCAATGCTCCTGCATTCTTCATGTACCTCATGAACTCAGTCTTTATGCCGGAGTTAGATAAGTTTGTAGTGGTGTTCATTGATGATATTTTGATATATTCCAAGAATGAAGAAGAACATGCACAACACCTTCGCACAGTCCTGAACCGACTGCGGGAGCACAAGCTGTATGCCAAGTTCAGCAAATGTGAGTTTTGGTTGGATAGGGTGCAGTTTTTGGGACATGTTCTGACCCCTGAAGGTGTATCGGTAGATCCTAGCAAGGTGCATGATGTGCTTAGTTGGAATTCTCCAAAATCGGTACATCAGATCCGTCAGTTTCTTGGTCTTGCCGGTTATTATCGACGCTTCATTCCTGATTTCTCCAAGATAGCTCAGCCTATGACCAAGTTGCTTCAGAAAGACTCCAAGTTTGTGTGGAGTCCAGCCTGTGAGGAAGCCTTCCAAGCTTTGAAGAAATTTCTTACCTCTGCCCCTATTCTTGCCCAACCGGATATTGACAAGCCATTTGATGTGTATTGTGATGCATCCAAGACAGGTCTTGGTTGTGTGCTTATGCAAGAGGGACGGGTGATAGCTTATGCTTCTCGTCAACTGAAGAAGCATGAAGTGAATTATCCCACCCATGATTTAGAGCTGGCTGCAGTGGTGCACGCTCTAAAGATTTGGAGGCATTATCTATTGGGAAACAAGGTGCATATTTATACGGATCACAAGAGCCTCAAGTATATTTTCACTCAACCCGAGTTAAATATGAGGCAAAGGAGATGGCTTGAGTTAATCAAGGATTATAATCTAGAAGTCCATTATCATCCTGGAAAAGCCAATGTGGTGGCTGATGCGTTGAGTCGGAAGTCACATCAGAAAGATGAAGAGTCCTTACCTCTCTCTCACTCTGCAGTTTTAGCTCACATTGCTCTAGTCTCAGATTTATTGGAGCAAATTATCATTGAGCAAAGGCAGGATGTTTTGGAGATTCCTCATATCAAGAAGTTGATTGCTGAAGGACGTGGTCCTCATTTCAGCATTGATGAACAAGGTGTGGTGAGATACAAGAATCGGTTGGTGGTTCCCGGAAGTGATGAGCTTAGAAGAAAGATTTTGGAGGAAGCCCATAGTTCCAGGCTATCCATTCATCCGGGAAGTAACAAGATGTACCATGATTTGCGCCACTTGTATTGGTGGTCAAATATGAAGCAGGATATCACTAAGTATATTGCAGAATGTGATATTTGTGGAAGGGTGAAGGCAGACCATATGCGTACGCCTGGTTTCCTACAGCCTTTGCCAATCCCAGTGTGGAAATGGGAGGATATTTCTATGGATTTTATTACAGGATTGCCTCGCACAGTAAAAGGGCATGATTCTATTTGGGTTATTGTGGATCGTCTTACAAAGTCTGCCCATTTTCTTCCTGTGGATGGAAGGTATACAGCCATGCAATATGCTAAGTTGTATTTTGACCGCATTGTAACTCTCCATGGAGTCCCTCTCACTATTGTTTCTGATCGTGGATCGGTCTTTATGTCCCGCTTTTGGACTCAACTCCAAAAATGCCTTGGAACTAGTCTTCTCAGAAGTTCAGCTTATCATCCGCAGACCGACGGCCAGACAGAAAGAGTCAATCAAGTGCTGGAAGATATGTTGAGAGCTTGTGTCATTTCTTTCCCAGAGAAGTGGGATGAGTGCTTGAGATTGGCTGAGTTTTCTTACAACAATAGCTATCAAGAAAGCATTCGAATGGCACCTTTTGAGGCTTTGTATGGCAAGAAGTGTAGGACACCGCTCAACTGGGTTGAAGTAGGAGACCGTGGTTACTTCGGGCCTGACTTTATCCATGAAGCAAGAGAGAAAGTCGGAATTATTCGGAGTCATTTGAAGGCGGCTCAGAACCGCCAGAAAACCTATGCGGATAAGAGAAGAAGGCCTTTGCAATTTGAAGTTGGTGATTATGTGTATCTTAAAGTGTCTCCCATGAAAGGTGTGCATAGATTTGGTGTCCGTGGAAAATTAGCTCCTCGCTATGTTGGGCCTTACAAGGTTTTGGAACGGCGTGGTACTGTTGCTTACCGCATCCAGCTCCCAGATATATTGTCAACCGTCCACGATGTGTTTCATGTGTCTCAGTTGAAAAAGTGTTTGCGAGTTCCTGATGAGGCAGTGGAGATCGAAGGACTCCCTCTCCAACCTGATCTTTCCTATATTGAGCATCCAGTCAAGATTTTGGATGAAAAAGAAAGGGTGACGAGAAACAATGTGGTGAAATTTTACAAAGTCCAATGGCAGAATCACTCGGAGGATGAGGCAACTTGGGAACTTGAGAGTTATATTTTAAAGCATTATCCTCATCTCATTCCTGGCTCATCAATGTAATTATTTAGATTGAAATTTAATTCTACCTCTTTTCTCACACTAGGCATGAAATCTCGGGTCGAGATTTTCTTTTAGGGGGGTAGAGTGTAACACCCTCGGTGTTACCGCGTCAACAAGTCACTAAATATTTTTCATAAAGTCCAAGTAGCCCTTCAAGCACGTCATGTATCTTCACGTGAGAGCTCCATAGCCACAAAGTCAAATGACAAATTATTGTCATTCGCTAATTATTAGCATACCACTTGGTAAGATTTTTATCTCTATCAATCTCGCGACGCGCCACTGTCATCTCTCGTTGTTCTAATTATCCCGCCTTTACTTCGCTTGCTAATCACCAAAAAAAAAAATCATCAGTGCACGACGCGCTACCACTGCCATAGTGTGTCGCACACGCTACGCATTAATCTCACTCACAAGTTCGGCCGGCGAGCATGCCGCTCGCTCACTGCTCTGCAAACGCGGTGCACGTACTCTTTTTTCACGCCAGCCTATAGCAGCAGGGAGTTTCAACATGTCAGAACGGTACCAGAGCAAACTTTTCTCACGTAGCAATGCAGCAGTGAAGTTTTTTCAACACGACAGACTGCAGAAGCGTAGATTTTCCATACGTCGATACTGTAGCAGTGCAGGAAGCACTGTTCACGCGTGGAAATCACTGTTCACACGCAGAAGTTACTGTTCATCCGTGGAAAAATCACCTAGCCAGTGGAAAATGTTGTTTGTCCATGCAGCACGTCGTTCCCGCGGCGCTTTATTACCTTTAAGCAAGCTAGTTTAGCTACTAACCTTATGACGCGTCGTTGTCATGTCTTCGCTTCTCTATTCCTGCGTCTTCTGTCTTTAAAAGGATACGCCGAGCTATTTCGCTCCGCTGCTCACTTGTTTCTTCCTCTCAAATCAAGTTCTTCTGTTCTTGCCCGAGAGAGCTGCGTCTATCGATTTCTCCCCGAGCTATCATCAGCTGAGGTAGCTAGTTTACAATTGATCTTCTTATTCTCTAATGTTTCCTTGACCTGTGATCTCCTCCTCAATTAATTCCTTGACCTGCATAAATGAACCAGCACCCCACCGCTGAGCACGTTCAGCCCAAAGCCCACCCTAGTCCTGACATGCTCGTAAGTCCAAGACCACTCAAAGTTCAATCCTTGAATTAATTCTCTCATGACCAAGACCTCACCACCGCACACGGCACGGAGCCAGAGGACAACCCTGCCAACTCGTTTCGTGCTTCCAGACTACTTAGCTTGTCATGACCACCCACGATCAGTGCTATATATGGCTCTGCTCCACTCCACGCAGGGCAAGCATTTGCTAAGCTCCCTGGTGTCTCTCCTCTTGCATTGCCTCCGCACATCGATCACCGTAGGTGGCACTTCATTCAATTCTGAGGTAGCTAGCCTGTAAGAATTCCTTCATTCTTCTTCTTTATTATTTTCTTGACCCGTGGTCTCATCTAGTAATTCTAGACCCACAGTCATGTGCAAGTCAACAAGTTCAATTGCGTGATTAGCCTCCTCCAATAATACCATTTTCTTCATCTCTAGAGCTCATTTGAATTTATGCATTTATCATGAAATAAATTTTGTTAGGTTCCTAAATTCATGATCTATCTGTTAGTGTAATTAGTTCGTATAGTTCAGTGATACCTTTAGGGTTACTTTATTATTTTGAAATGCTTATTATGGTTGTTTAGAGAATAAATTTTTATGATGCGTGGTAACTAGCGCTCCTGGTTTTATTATATATATAGTAAATTGATTTTAACAATAAGGATGCCTTTAGTTGCTAAGATAATACATGAAATGTTTCATACTTGTTTAGTGGGAATAATAGGTAACTTTGCGTATTAGTCATTAGAGTTAGCTTAGTAGCTCGGTAGATGTATTCTTATTTTAAGAGTTGTGGTTGCCTATATATTAATTATTGCATCATCATTTCATGCATATAGTGAACGAATTGGCGGAGATCGTGACTGTCGGCGATCAGGAGTACGACGAAATCGTGAGAGTACGAGGAGAGAGGAGGAGGAGTGCCAGGAGGACCAGGAGCGTTGACTGACTTTGACTGACACGCGCCTGCCCAAGGCAAGCCCCGGTGCATAACCCTTATTTTGCAAATCATTATATATATGTTGTTCATTTATGTTGCAGGAGTTTTATGATATCCACATGCATATATATATTTACCCATGAGTCTTACTAGTACAGGATCGTGTAGCTGCTTTGCTTAGGTTTATCGGTAGCGTGAGTAACCTGTCGTTACTCACAATAGGTGGTTATTATTATTATTACACTAATGATGAAATGATGGAAAAGGAAATGGTGACCGGGCAGGGATATGGTATGGGTTTTGGTGGGTGTAACAGGTTATGTCCCGCGGCCACGGGGCATAGCTTGGTTGCACTATTTCCCTGTCCGTGTCGATTAAGGACCGTTCGTTGCACTGGATCCCCAGTCAAGTCACAGATTTATTATCCCGAGCATATACTAGCGGATGGGGGCTAGGAAGACTTGTTACTCTCTTGTCATGGGCTCCGGCTCTTTCTGGACCGACTGATTGGAGGCGGGGATAGGTGGAGGTCTTAGCACCGTATTGAGGCCGGGCCTCAAGTACGGGAGCTAGGAGTCCAAGTTTGGACGGGGACCTGGAAACCTATGACAGGAGGAGAACGGGTTGGTCTTGCTTGCGCCTGGGGTACAAGCGAGGCGTGTGTTTTTCGGGGTACCCAGCTGGGCTACATTGATTCGCGAATCGCCGTTTCTACGTGACGGTACGGCTTGACTGCACTCTGGCACCGTAGTAAGAACTGGCATATGAAAGATGGAAAATGATTCTGATTGCTCAACCCTTGCTTGATGATAGAACAGGTGCTTACATAGTAGGTTGGATAATGAATTTAACATGGCTGTTAATAATTTAATTAAATAAGGACTCACCCTTAGTATTGCTTTCCGCAAACAAGAACCCACAAGCCATAAAGCCTATCATAATCCTTGAGAGTCGGGAAATATATTCCCAGTCGGGTAAGTCTTGCGAGTACATTGTGTACTCAGGGTTTATTTACCCTTGTTGCAGGTGCTGCTTGAGAAGCTAGCTGTTGTGTGGAGGATTCTTCTGGTGGGCACAGACGGATCCTTATACCGCTCCGCTAGATGTTGTTTTATTCCGCTATTTAATTTATCGCACTCTGAACTTTGGTACTGTAATAAAGAATTTCTGAGACTCTTTGTTGTATGAAATGGATTAAGTATTATAAGCTTGTACTCATTATTGGATCCCGGGTGTAAAATTGTGGAACGTTTCGAGTTCTCCCGTTGGGTGTGCTCGACAGAACTGCTTGACTTGGCTCACTTTTGGGTGCTTAGTGTCTAGTGGAAGACAGCGCCTCTAAAAGTGTGTTAATTCAGGCGGTTCTGCCACACCGGTGGCTCTGGTTCAGCCTCCCGCACAGACCCAGCCATGGTGGCAATACTTGAGAGGTTGACCCAGGCACAGGAGCAGCAGCAACAGCAAATACAGCGACAGGCTCAGGACACAGCTGCAGCACTTGCACAGATTCAGGCTCGTCAGGACGAGTTTCAGCGTCAGCAGCTTGAGATCCAGAGGCAGCAGGTCGAAATGCAGCGACAGCAGTACAAGATTCAGCGACAGACTGCAGCTAGTCAGCAGCAGTACTTGGACCTACTGCGCCACCTAGTCACTGTTGGGGTTCCTCCGCCTGCTTCCGTCCTGACTTCTGCTTTACCATCTAGTGATCCATCGAGTCAGGGACAGCCGGGTTTCCAGTTCACATCTCCACAGCAGTAGGTTCCCCAGTCTTTCCAGTCCCCGAGCTTCACGCCTATTCACACGGGGTTTACACCATCAGACCAGCCTCGCCCTCACCTCCTGACAGGCACACCTTTCGGTGATTTCAGTGCTACCTACAGCGAGTTGACTGGTCAGCCGACGCCCTCGCACACTACATTTGCTACTTCTTCAGGGTTGTCAGCTTCAGAGGCAGCTATTCCTCCAGTGACAGGGACTGGTACTACAGAGACTCTACCTTCGTCAGTTGCCTCCACAGATCCTCCTGCTATTGGCTCGCTACAGGCTCAGGTCACTCAGACGGATCCTATTATTACTACTACGACAGTACCTGTTCCTGCCGTTCAGACCCAGACAGTTACACAGCCACATGCTTCTTCAGAGGGTCAGCCAGATAGTTCAGATTCCGAGGGCAATTCTCTACACTTCATGATTACTCCGCGCACCTCGGCACCCGACACGACTCCGTCTGTCCCCCATCAGATCCTTAGATTAGCTTTTTGGCGCTTGATGCCAAAGGGGGAGAGAGAGTAGTTTCAGGGGGAGTTTTGAGAGAGGGTTTTCGTTTTTTCTCCTGTGTGCTACATTCATGCATCATGTTTACTTTTCAGTCATTGCATTCGTGTGACATGTCGTTGTGAGATAAACCTTGAGTCTTAATGTTTTATCCTGTCACATTGTTATCTCTTGTCACCGTTGTTAATTATAGCTCTAAGGTTGTGCTTCCGTGCCTTACTCCGATTACTTATGAGCTATATATGTTTGTGTACTAACGCTTTTTGTCTTATCTTATGAGTACACTCTTTTGGCTTGGGACACATAAGCAATTCCTAACCCTTCTTTGCTTATTGCTTTTTGCTTATGTGAACCATGCATGTTCGAAAACCTCAACTCCAATCTTTTATATCTTAGTGTTGTCATCAATCACCAAAAAGGGGGAGATTGAAAGCATCTAGGCCCGAGGTTTGGTTTCGGCAATTGATGACAACGCTTTATTACCATGACTAACGTGTGTTTTGCAGAAACTTTGGTAAGTTAGGTCATGGAGGTTTTAACTGCTTTGGGCACCATGGTATTCATGCCCCTTGATGGAAATCGTTTCGGTTTTCAAAAGAGTGACGTCAAGATTAAGGACGGTTAGTTCCGGATGTCGAGGTGTTGAGAGACACTTGGAATAGTCGTTAGGATCTTCGTTTTTCTCTTTTGGCCGTACTATAAAGGGGGCATGAGCGGGTAGCATGACCTAGGCGAGTCCTATGTTTAGGTGTGGTGCACACTTGTTAAACTTGGCGCTAGGCAGCTCTAGATTAGCTCAAAGTTCAGTTGGAAGCAACTTGGTTCAAGTTGTGACGCGTTTCGAAGTGTTTCGGGTTGTTTTCCCACGACCGGACGCGGTCCTCGGCATGACCGGACGCGTCCGGTCAGTTCAGTTCCGCGGCTAGGGTTTCAGGTCTGAACAACGGACGCGGTCCTCGCGAGGACCGGACGCGGTGGTCAGAAGTCAACACGTGTCACTTGAGGGAAACACCCGATCAGACGCGACCTGGGTGTGATCAGCGCGTCCGGTCATAGTCCAGTAAGGTCCAGAGACGACCGGACGCGTCCGGTCATCACCGATCGGACGCGGTCGCGCGTCCGGTGCGAGTCCAGTATGCTCCCTGCACGATCGGACGCGTCCGGTCACCCCTGACCGGTGCGTCCGGTCATTTAGGTGTTTTTCGGTTTTCGACCGTTACGAGCGACCGGCGCGTCCGGTCAGTACGACCGGCGCGTCCGGTCAGCTCGAGTTTTGCTGAGTCAGCAGGTAACGGTTCGTTTCGTCTGTGGGGTGTATAAATACATCCCCACCACCTCTTTTAGAGGTCTCTTGCTCATTTGATCAGCTGATAAACACCTTTAGAGTGCAAGGTAGTGCAAGAGCACTAGTGAGGATAGAGATTTGAGAATCAAAGCTTGAGAGTTCCTCACTAGCGATTAGAGAGTAGCAAGTGTGCATCCACTTTCTCATTTGGGCTCGTAGTGGTCAAGTGAGAGTTCTAGCTTGTTACTCTTGGTGATCGCCATCACCTAGACGGCTTGGTGGTGATTGGGAGTTCGGTGATCATCCGGCGGAGCTTGTGGATATCCAACTCATCTTGTGAGCGGTTGTGGGTGATTCACCGCGACGGAGTGTCAAAGAATCAACCCGTAGAGAGCACTTGATCCTTGCGCGGATCAAGGGGGAGCTACACCCTTGCGCGGGTGCTCCAACGAGGACTAGTGGGGAGTGGCGACTCTCCGATACCTCGGAAAAACATCGCCGTATTCCTTGCCCCTTTACATTCAAGCATTTACATTCTCGTATTTACTTTCATTGCTTGTTTACATTCCTAGACTTGCCATGCTAGACTAGGTTTGGAAACTAGGGTGCAAAACTTTGTATCGGTAGACTCTCTAGGAACACAAGTAGACACTAGGGGTGAATTCCGGCTTGTAGGATTTATTTCTTGCATTTAATTTTTAGAAAAGCCCAATTCACCCCCCCTCTTGGGCATCTTGATCCTTTCATAGGTGCTTTCATCTCTAGCCATTGAGAAAAAACACAAGTTGATCCAAGGGTGGAGAATAACTTTGGAGTGCTTTCTTATGGATCATGGCAAGCTTGGGAGGCTGGTGGGCCCATAAGGGCTAGCTCATTTCTCTCCATTTTCTATAGTCCTGCATAGGAATACTCTAAGTTCAAGTGGAACTTGTTATTTGATAAAATATGCTTATCTTCCTTTATTCCGAGACTATTGACGGTGTTTTTGAGTATGCTCTAGCCACAAAATTGCTTAAGAGAAGTTTAGGGCAATTAGCAAAAGCATTAGTTGGTGTTTAGGCTAGTTTAGGCCACATTAGCGTTTGGGTTTAGGTGTTAGCTTGGAGTTTAGTGAGGTTTGCACATCACTTTGCTACCGGTGCTTGCATGCACCAAAGCTTGTACACACTAGGGGCTTTGTAGTCTTGCAAGACCCTCGAACGGGTGGAATGGCATCCTAGGTTGTACACTTGTACCAAGGGGATGGGGCCCATGTCATTTTGGTCGAAAACTCGATAGTGAAGACGACGGAGAATGATCCGAGAGAAGGCCACACGGAGACCCACTTGTGCGTGGGAAAGCGTGTGGGCTATCCACGAAGTTACTTGATCGGGAGCTTGCCTCTTGTGAGTGCATCCTTGCGAGCGGCTCCAACAAGTACTGGGCGGAGCGCGAGCTTCCCAATACCTTAGAAAAAATTGTCAACATGGCAGTTTGCATTCTTTAACTCATTTACATTTCCCCTCTTACTTGCATTCCTTTGGATTTGTACTTACCTTTCCTAATCTAGCTTGATAGGTTATTTGATAGGGTTAGAACCTAAAGTATAAAACTTTTTTTTGTTAAAGAGAGCAATAATACTTAGTAAAACCATAGTGCATATTCAGATAGTATTTTGTATAGGTTGGATAAGTAGGTTTTAGAGGTCATTAGTTTTTAAGTTGCCTAATTTAACTCCTCTCTTAGGTGTCATGATTCCTACATAATATTGATATAATTTAAAGTGATTTGACAGTTTCATTGGTATGTGATTTGTTGAATTTTTCCACTAATGGTAAACTATCAAAATAATAATGTATCCTAATGTATGCATGTTTACATGCTCTACACGGTGGCACATAGCATTTCATTTGTAGAAGTGAGTAATTTAGAAACATATATAATAACATATACTTTGTGGTTATTGTGTTATTTTATATGATAGCTTATATTAGTATTTATATATAGATTTGAAGAATATTTTTGTTTATTGTTTACAATAATATAGGTGTGTCATTTGTATACAAATTAGAGGTGTTACTAAATATTATCTTCCACTAAAAAAACTAAATATTATCTTTAAGCAAATAATGATAGATGAGTAATTTAGATGGAAATTTAGGTGGTACTTTGCATTATCTTACATAGAGCCAGGAAGATCTTTTTTCCTCCTTATGTTAGTTTAGTTAGAAACAGCCGACAAGTACTTGACGACCACTGGAAATCAACAAGTTAGCCATTTTTTTAAGGTGAGATTAAGGCCTTGTTTAGTTCGTGGGTGAAAAGTTTTTGAGTGTCACATCGGATGTTTCATGAGATGTCGGAGGGGTGTTCGGATAGTAATAAAAAAACTAATTACATAACTCGCTTGGAAACCGCGAGACGAATTTATTAAGCCTAATTAATCCGTTCATTAGCATTGTTGTGTTGCTGTAGCAATTATGCTAATCATGGACTAATTAGGCTTAAAAGATTCGTCTCACGGTTTCATGCAAACTG
>JAIWYO010003422.1:0-65834 GCA_020631735.1 Saccharum officinarum
AAAATAGCACAACACATTCTGGACAGCAGCTAAGTATTTCCATCACAACTGTAGATTCAAAAATCCAAATTTCATGATACAAGACAATATGGAAAGCTTATAAAATGCTCTACAATTCACTTTCAGACCTCAACACTTAATTCCGAAGTTTACCTAGTTGAAATTCTAAATTTTCAGAAATCTATCCTCTTCAAACAGAGAGCAGCCATTTCTGGACAGTCACTTTAAACAGCTACAACTCCTAGACTACTAGGCCAAATGCCACCAAATTTTGACACAAACTAGTTTAACAAGTTTACTACCACTTTGGTATTCACAAGTTTCCCAGCAAACACCTTTATCAAGGTCCAAAACCAAAAATGCGACCAGCTGTCCAGAGAACCTAGAAATATGAAATTAAATATTTATTCATGTGTCAAACTACCTTATGACCAAACTAATGACACTACTAGTTAACACATGACCCAAAACCACCAGAAAGTAAGGTGTGCCACCCAAACATTTATTTTAACCCTTTTCTTAATTTACTTAATTAATTAAGTGGGAAAATTAAACTTATATGCAAGCTGCTCAGAAAATTCTACAAAATTACAAGAGACTCTCTACCCTACTAGGAGGCTACTGTAAAAATTGAACTAAAGTTATTCAAGAAACTCCCTACACAAAATTCACAAGCCAAAAAGGCTGATTTTTGCATAATTAATAATCACATTGAAAAGTATCAACAACAGAAAACCATATTTTTTTAGCAACCTTAGGGTACCAGGACACTCTCCATAAATTTTCATAAGCATTGCACATACAGAAAAATTATTAAAATTCATTCAAATATCTTCTAATATAACATGACAACATCATAACTTGAAAAGTACTCAAGCATTAGTACCCAACATTTTACCAGAGCTAGTATATACATGAAATAACATACCCACCAAATTTCATAATTTTTGAAACAATACAACTCAAGTTATCTATTTAACAAGTTTGCCTTCATTTTAAAACACATTTCAAAGGCCTATTTAAATCTTCTAGAAACTAAATAGCACATGTGCATTTGATATTTTTCCTAAATACTATGCTTCATACAGAGTCCAACAAAATTTAAATCACAATTTTTGGATAAGCCAAACCCTAGATATGAAAATCACAATCAGCATTCAAAACTGTGAAATAAATAAAGAAAAACAACATCAAGCCGAACACCACTGCTACTGGGCCGGCCCAATCATCAGCGCGGCCCACCACAGCGCGCGGCCCGCTCCGGACTCCCGCTCACGCACGCGGCCACTCACGCACGCGACGAAACCGAGACCACCGTCATGCTCACCACGTGATCCTGAACCGAATGAGGTGCTACGGTGACCCTCGAGGTGGCTGGAGAGTACTTGCGGCCGGTCAAGGCAGACGACGGCGTTCCGGTGGCGGTGCGCCGATGACGGCGAGGCCACAGCGCCTTGTCTAAGCTCGGTACGAGCTTCGCGAGGGGACTAGGGAGCTAATGGAGGGAAAAGGGCAGACTAGGAAGGTTCCTAGCTACTCCGACCACGGCGACCATGTACTCCGGCGAGGTCCCGCTAATGGCCGTGGTGACGGAAGTGACCAATGCGGCCTCACCTTTGCTCAAACGATCCCGGAAAGGAGTGGAGGGGGGAGAGGAAGGCGCTGGGGTGCCACTGACGGAAGGAATTGGGCTGAGGCGCAACGATGATGGCGCACGAGCGCGGGGAAGCACACGGCGGCAATGGCGCCTCGGCGCTCCGCCCTGGCTTGGAGAGGGCGAGAGAGAAGGGCAGAGGCACGAGTGAGGGGCGAGCGTCGGCTTCGTGGCGTCCTTGAGGACCTCGCGGCCTGACCGGTGGGACCGCAGCCGGCGTACAGGCGCCACCGCGCGTCCATGCGTCATCCCTGGTCTGAGGCCGGTCGGCCACTGACAGTCGGCAATCAACTAAAATGGTGTCAACGAAGGTGACTGACAGCGACTTTTCAAGCCTCCACATCTCCTAATCTAGCTTGAGTCAGCAAAAGATGATAACAAAAATTTTGTAGAGCTATGTGAGGACTACAAGTTTGTTAATTGGAGCTTGGATTGGTTCGGCTTGGTTTGTGAGTTACATGGCGTCGAAGTGGGGTACATTGAAACTGAAATTCCAAATTTCAGACTTAGAAATTTTCTAAGTGTTGGGCAGCCCCTCAAGCTAACTTGTGGGCCATTTTTTAGCATGTTCTTGTCATTTTCATGAGATGGCCATATTAGAACTTTTGTTCCTTATGAAATTCTCTACAACTTTGATTAAGGTTGCTTCTCCATGCAAGATCTCTAAGCTAGACTTTTTAAACAGTCAAACCAAAGCATTCTAGGGCTCAAAGGTTGGTCAACAGCACCAAGGAGGGCATTTTGGTCATTTTGGTCAACATGAACATTGTTCCACTAATTATCCTAAATGTAATTAAGGTCTTATAGGACATAATTAGCCACTATACACCTTGGTTACACAAAATTCCAAGTGTCACATAAGTTGAAACAAGCAAAACAAATATTTCCACCAAAATGTTGCACTACCATGTTGCATATGTTTCAAGACCTTGTTGCAACAATTAAGCTTATCATGGTATACTAACAACATTGCCATGTTTCGAAGTATGAGACACCCATGTTGCATCTACAAGTTGCACCACTCACATTTCATAAGCAAATCAATTATGAACAAGCATATTAGACTATGTTGCATACTCATGTTGCAAGCAAAACAAAGACATAAATGAGATGAATGATGCTCATGCTTATGAAATGCAAATGCAATTATGGAAACCAAACACCTGAGGTGTTACAGCCCTCCCCCCTTATAAAAATCTTGTCCCGAGATTTGGAAAGCGTACCATTGTTGATAGAATTCCTTATAACCCTCACGTAAATAGTATTCTCGCTCCCACGTAGCATCACTCTCACTACCCTGATTACTCCATATTACTTTATACCACTTAACCACTCGACTCCTAGTTACCCTCTCTTGAGTGTCAATCACACGAACTGGCTTTTCTTTGTAAGTTAGATCAAACTCTAGCTTGATATCGCCCAACGGAACTCTTTCTTCAGGAACCCGAAGACATTTCTTTAACTAAGATACATGGAATTCGTTGAAAATGGCGCTCATTTCAGGAGGTAACTGGACCTTATACGCGACAGCTCCACTCTTTCCTATGATCTAGAAAGGACCCACGTATCTCGATGCAAGCTTCCGCTTCACACCAAAATGTTGTACACTCTTCATAGGGGAAACTTTCAGATAGACGAAGTCTCCAACTTCAAACTCGATTGGTTTTCTACGGCGATCAGCGTAACTTTTCTGTCTAGATTGAGCTGCAGCCATATGTATTTTGATGGTACGAACTTGTTCCTCAGCTTCCTTGACAAAATCAATACCATAATACCTTCTCTCGCCAGCTTCTATCCAATTTAGTGGGGTTCTACACTTATGACCGTACAATGATTCAAATGGGGCCATCTTAATGCTCTATTGATAACTATTATTGTACGAAAACTCAGCTAGAGGCAACCATTTCTCCCATGAACCCTTAGACAAAATAACACATGCCCGTAACATATCCTCTAAGATTTGGTTAACTCATTCAGTCTGGCCTACCGTCTAGGGGTGATACGCAGAGCTTCTTACTAGCTTGGTTCTCATAAGATGATGCAAGTGCTCCAAAAAACGAGCAGTGAACTGTGGACCATGGTCAGAAATGATAGTACGAGGGATCCCATGAAGCTAGACTATCTGATTGAAGTACAACTCAGCATAGTTAGTAGGACGATAGTCTGCTCGGACAGGAATGAAGTGAGCCGACTTGGTTGAACGATCTACAATTACCCAGATAGAGTTATGATTCTTGACAGTAGGAGGAAGTCCAACAATGAAATCCATACTTATCTCCTCCCATTTCCAATCTGGGATAGAAAGTGGTTGAAGCAATCCAGCTTTCATGTGCACAGCCTTAACCCTACAGCAGGTATCACACCTAGCAACATATGCAGCTATCTCTTTTCGCATTTTGGTCCACCAATAGTATGGCTTCAAATCATAATACATCTTATTGCTACCAGGATGGATGGACAACTTAGAGGAGTGTGCTTCAGACATGATATGATTTCTAAGCTCTTGGTCCTTAGGCACAACTAACCTATCCTTGAACCATAGCACACCCTCTTCATCTACCCTGAAATGTTTAGTTTCTTGCTCTTTCATCTTACACTTGATGTGGAATATACCAGTGTCAATCTTTTGGAGCTCAATAATTCTACTCTTGAGAGTGCAACTGATAGTGATGTTGTACAGAATTGCTAGGTGTAGAAGGCGAGACAGATGAAAATCACTTTCAACTAAGGAGTGGCAATGAGACTTACGGCTTAAAGCATCGGCAACCACATTTGCCTTGCTAGGATGATAGTGCACTTGGAGATTATAATCTTTAATCAACTCAAGCCATCTTCTTTGACGCATATTCAACTCGGGTTGGGTGAAGATATATTTGAGGCTTTTATGGTCAGTATAGATATTGCAAACATTGCCCAACAGATAATGTCACCAGACTTTCAAAGAATGAACAATTGCAGTGAGTTCTAAGTCATGCATTGGATAATTCACCTCATGCTTCCGAAGTTGTCGAGAGGTATATGCAATTATTCGGCCTTCCTGCATCAAAACACCTCCCAAACCTATGCCTGAGGCATCACAATACACATCAAATGGTTTCTCGATATCCGGTTGTGCCAAAACCAGAGCCGAGGTTAGGAGGGTTTGCAATTTGTGAAAAGCTGCATCACACTAAGGAGTCCAGACAAACCTAGTGTCTTTTTGCAGCAACTGAGTCATTGGCTTGGCTATTTTAGAGAAATATGAGATGAAGCGACGATAATAGCCAGCTAATCCAAGAAAACTCTAGACCTCGTGAACCGAGATAGGAGCCTTCTAGTTCAGTACTTCTTGTACCTTGGTGAGATCCACCATAATTCCCCCATCGGACAACACATGCCCAAGGAAAGGTACTTCACGAAGCCAGAATTCGCACTTACTGAATTTTGCATACAATTGATGTTCACGCAGTCTTGTGAGGACTATACGCAGATGTTCAGCGTGGTCTTCCTCATTTTCAGAATATATCAGGATATCATCAATAAATACCACCACGAACTTGACCAATTCGGGCATAAACACCGAATTCATCAAGTACATGAAGTGTGCAGGGGCGTTGGTCAAGCCAAAGGACATAACAAGATACTCATAAAGACCGCATGTTGTAGAGAAAGCTGTTTTTGGAACATCTTCAGGACGGATTTTAATTTGATGGTAACCAGACTGCAAATCAATCTTGGAAAAGACTTTAGCTTTAGACAACTGATCAAACAAGATGTCGATGCGCGGTAGAGGATACTTATTCTTGATAGTGACTGCATTCAGAGGCCTACAATCTACGCACATTCGCAACGACTGGTCCTTCTTCTTTACAAAGATAGTAGGACATCCCCACGGAGACGACCTAGGATGAATCAACCCTTCTTCAAAAGTTCATTCAACTGCACCTTAAGTTCAGCTAGTTTATTTGGAGGCATCCTATAGGGTCTTCTAGAGATGGGTGCCGTGCCAGGCAACCACAATATTTTGAACTCCACATCCCGATCCGGAGGCAGTCTCGACAAATCATCGGGAAAAACGTCAGGAAACTCAATCACTATGGGAATATCAGCTAATGCCTTTGCTTGCACCGCATGAACTTCACTAGAACGATCAATTTTCCAAGGAAGTTGCACTAGAAAACCTTTTTGATCAATAGGATCTCTGAGCATAACTACCCGGATGGATGTATCAATGAGTACCCCATTCTAACTCATCCAATTCATGCCCAAAATATCATCTGTGCCTAATCCAGGCAAAACCACTAAAGTAAGCGAGTACTTTCGCCCTTCTATTTCAAATTCTACATCTTTTACTACTTGACTTGTGGAAATATTACCACTTGCCGCTCTAATGCAATAACCCCTATCTTCAATAGTATGTAATTTGTGTGCAAACTTCGATGCAAACATAGGACTGATAAAGGAATGCGAAGCACCTGAATCAAATAGCACCACTACGGAATGTTGGTCAACTAGGAACTTACCAGCAGTGACTACCTCACCAGATGGAATTTCTTCAATACTATTATAATGAACATGCCCCTGATGGCCACCTTGATTTGCATTCTTCTTAGGATATGGACAATTCCTAGACCAATGACCTGGTTTGTTGCAGTTCCAGCAAGGCATATTGCTTGGAGGGACACTGGAGCTGCCTTGGCTAGAACTACCCTTTGGCAGAGACACTGTATATGCTTTGCGAAACCCAGTCTTAGCTAGAGCCTTCTTCTGCGGGGTATGAAACTTAGCACTCGTGGCAGGAGGGCGAGGAGGAGCCCTCGGTGCAGCTAGAGCTCGGGACTGTGAAGCACCTGCCTCAAGGGCCCTCTTGCGGCTCTTAGAAGCAGCATAGATAGAATTATTGTTCTCTTGGGTCAGGGCATCGCTGATAAAATCATTGAAAGTGGCACATTTGCTAGTGCCCATGGTCTTCATCAGCTTTGGACCGAGGCCATGCTTGAAGCTAGCAATCTTCTTAGCATTAGTATCCACAAACTCAGTTGCATACCTTGCAAGGTTGTTAAAGGCTTGCAGGTATTCCGTCAAACTCTTATTGCCTTGGGTTAATCTCATGAACTCAGTGTGCTTTATAGCCATCAAACCTGGAGGAATGTAATTCCCACGGAAAGCCGCTTTAAAGTGGTCCCAAGTGATCGGGACATTAAGAGGCAACGTGGAGCGGTAGTGACTCCACCAAATACCAACCGGGCCATGGAGTTGGTGGGAAGCATACTCGTTCTTCAGCTCCTCAGTCAGACGTAGCAGACGGAACTTCTGCTCAATGGTATTCAACCACTCATCAGCTTGTAGAGGTTCTTCCGCCTCCTTAAAGAGCGGGGGTTTGGTGTCAAGAAAATCCTTGAAGTCACTATGCTGATTTGGTTCCGGTCCCTGACGACCATGGCGAGCATCCCGGTTGACTAACTGGCGCATGGCGTCCGCTAACAGGCGCTGACCTTCAACCACCGTCTGCATCAGTTCTGCCGGGGTGGGTGGTGGCGGAGGGGGTGGCTGTTCCTCATCCTCAACGCCACGACCACGACGGAGGTTGTACGCCATCTACAAAATGCATAGTCAATGGGCACTAACGATGTGGGAAATTTGTAGATGAATTGTGTAAATATGCAAACTGATTTCATTAGAAATGAATTCGCAAACAACCGAGGCACAATAATTCATCACAACCACACAACCTCATCAAGTGCATCAATTGACGCAATTATGCGATGTACATAACAACAAGATATCCTCTGATGAAAAGATGGAATTTATTAAAGGCTCACATACAGGGAGCACAAATGTGACTGACAGGTTACATCCATATCAATGGGATTTCAACCTTACATAACGGGGTGTCTGGATTCGATCTAAACTTCTAGCCAAATAGGAAAGGCTAACCAAGAAATGACCATGAGGAGACATCCTATTGGTAGAGTTCCATGGTGGATCATGACTAGCCACCTCGATACCAGCGCGTGGCAAGCAGCATAGCCTTATGTCGCGCGCCACAGGAGGCCCTCGGTTTCGTCGCGGCACCTAAGGGTGCTAATCGTGACACCATCACCGAACACAACACAATGAGACATCCTTTGTGACCGAAATTGAACATGTTCAAACTAACATCCAGGATACATAGGGTTCGATATTACATCCCAAAAGCTAAGTTGTTACAAAGCCCCACTCCCACACATGGAGGGCACAAAAGATGACTCTAGCGCCATAGCTATGCGATGACTACTCTAAGCATCGTCCTCGGAGTCAGTGTCAAATATCTCCCCGCCATCCATGTCACTAGCAGGCTCTAGCTCCTCATCTTCTTCTTCTTCTGGTGGGATCTCCTATGGCCCATTGACCTCCATGTCGTTATCACCTTCAGCCATGAAGACTCTAGAGCCCATCTCCTCATCCTCGTCAATGTCATGAGGAAGCAGAGGATTGAGCTAATTGTTTAGGCGGTGTACTTCCTCATGAAGATTTTTATTGTATTCTTCTCCAGCTTCTAACTATTGCTCAAGTTCCACCTGACGAGCTCTCAGGATGTTCTCTTCGTGCTAGGCTTCATCCCGCTGGTTCATCATGTGGACCAACATGCGCTGACAGTTGCGATGAGCCACAGTCAACCTCTGGACCGCAAGTGTCTCCTGATCTCTGTCATGTATCACTTGCTACAGCTATTGCTGAGCCACATTTCTAGCAGCAGTCACCTCAGCCAACTCGGCCCTCAACCTTTCTGCCTCAGTGGGCTCAGGGCGGGGCTCACGTGGAGCGAGCTGGTGTCGAGGAACCCGGCCTCCAGTGGACTTGCGAGCGGTCCTCTTGGTGCGAGCCATCTATAACAACAAGGTATAACTTAAAGTGAGGATTATTTAGGGGATACAAAATTTAATTTAGTCGGGACAATTGAAATTTTAAGGAGGGAGTAAAATGAAATGTATGACATGAATTAAACATGATGCATGCACGTTCCGTACGCCCTCTCACCCTAGTAGAATCATAAACTTCTAACGCTAGGCGGTGGCATACATACGCTCTCTCATATAGGCGAAACTATCGGTCTACATGTTTGCGCTGTTAGTGTACCTGTAGAAAATCTCATTTCAGCACAACAGTTTCCCAATATAAGCACACAAGTAAGCAGTAAACTAAATACTTTCCATATATACATCCCCGATGTATATACTTCAGTATCACAACTACCCAATAGATATACCCACAATTAAGTACTTTCATAATTACACGATTTGAACATGTAAGTATGCAAGTAACCACAACTACTCTCCCCTAGATCGCCGGTTGGACGATCATGCTATCACAACTCACACTTACTAGAGCGTCGAGGTGTTTGATCCATACATTACCACCCAAGTGGATGGCATCCATACAATATCACGCCGTATGGATGATGAAACAAAAACAAACAAGACCCCCAAGTTAGTCTTTTAATAAGCCACCTAAGAGTCCTTATTTTGGCTAAGGGATGTGATCACTGGCATACTTATAGAAATAAATTTCAGATTTTTAATACTTTTCACAAACAAACACTTTTGTTTTCAAATACTCGTACGATGTGTTTAATGTTGAATTCTGCTCCGGTACCAGCTGTAACAGAACCGACCAAATTATAAGAGCACAAGTACAAAAACAAGCGCAAAAACGCTCAAATTTTCAAACTTGAGCCCATATAATCCCAGTAGTCAATCGAAACCATGAAGGATTTCAAACCACCTTGTTTACAACCAAGATCGCATCATTCAACATAACACATCACACGTTATATTTCACAAGTAGTTCGGAAATTCACTTACAACACACGGAGTCACAATTATTACAAACTGAGTTTATAAAGTAGCGGAAGCATAACACACGCAAACTTAGTTCAAATACCACTGCCAGTCTTACCGATCAATCCCACAAAAGCATTAAGGAAAGTAAACTAACAGACGATCACGCCCGAGTGATCTAGTCCTCATCACCCGCGGGGTGGAGGCAGTTCTTGTAGAAGCCCTGATAAAGCATGTCATCTGCAACAGGAGGGAATAAACCCTGAGTACTGGAATGTACTCAGCTAGACTTACCCATCGAAACGGAAAATAAGAGACACCAAGGATCATGCAAGGCTTTCTTAAGTGGAGCTGGCTGACATCACAGTTGCGGAAAAGCATAAGTAATTGAAACTCTTTTAACCTGTACTAGCAGTTATTTTTAACATTAACCTGTCATCTATCTTAGCACATGTATTAAACATTCACTTGATTATAATCAAACAATAATAACCATAGTAGGTATAAATTGTGGCATCATTATATCATTCGCTTAACCATCTGTTCAATTTAATAAGATCTACGTTGCCGCTGCTCAAGTCAAGTGCTCACTAACCGGGAGCGACGACGATTTGAATCGAATTCCTATCCAGCTGGAGGGGTATTTCTAACACTCACCGAGTCACGCCTGGCGAGGGCTGCTCAGGTCACCTTTGGTACAGTTAAGGAGTCGCGAGTTTGACTGATGCCGTATCCCTAAGGGCGATACTCTGCCAGGTGCTAGGGACTCTAACCCCCCTTGGTCTTATGCCAAAATCCCCAAGCACATTCTTACTACCTCCAAGATGCGACCTACCCTTCGATTCCTAGCCTGAACTGTATTACTCGGATTCACGGTCGGAATGACTTATCTGGCCAACTAAGTGTTAGACTTCCTCAAAAAAAAACTAAGTGTTAGACTGCGTACCACATGACTCAAGGACGTATAGCGAATCGGTCCTTAAACGACTCAGACGGGCATAGCTTCGCACCCAAGACGTGAAGTGTCTTGCGGCTACACTATCGAACTCCCGCGCGGTCTCAATTTCATTTTAAGGCATGGTTCCAACCACGATAGCCAACATAGCCACTCGTGACCCAATTCCTACATCTCGCGGATGACCGGAAATCACCCGACTTCTACTGGACTAAGCAGGGCTAAGCATTGACACGTGCCTATACTTAATTTAGGATTCAGATGCGATATCTGGACAAGGATGGTTATAATGCAACAAGTGTTTTCACTCAACTCCTATAACTTAATACAGTAAACAAGTAAAAGTACTAAAGATTGATATATAAAATAATTGGGTCAGCATGCACCGGGGCTTACCTTTTAGGAACGAGGAAGGGCGATGGTCCGGACACTCCGGTAGCTCGTCAATGGCGTTTCCTTCGTTGGCTGCCTCTTCGGGTTCTCCCGGCTGCTCCTGAACCTCCTCTTGAATCGCTCCCTCGAACTCTAGGAGTGTCACTCCCTCCGGTACACCTATTGCATGAATGCACAATAAATCTCATGGGTGCATAAGAAGGAATGCAACATGCTCGGAATGAAATGCACTACAGCAATCTTAGTGCTCTATTCAAATTACTTCACAATAAGTGCAAATCTCTTCTCCGGTAGAGAAGTACTTACCTAATCTATACAACCTAATATATAAGTGTTCCTCCTCAGTTAAGGTCCTAACACCTAACAATCAGCAAGAACAACATTACTTAAGGTTACCACCAACTCAAGCACAAAATAGCACAACAACACATTCTGGACAACAGCTAAGTATTTCAATCACAACTGTAGATTCAAAAATCCAAATGGCATGATACAAGACAATCTGAAAAATATTATAAAATTCTCTACAATTCACTTTCAGACCTCAACACTTAATTCCAAAGTTTACCTAGTCGAAATTCTAAATTTTCAAAAATATGTCCTCTTCAAACAGAGAGCAACCATTTCTGAACAGCCACTTTAAACAACTACAACTCCTAGACTACTAGTCCAAATGCCACCAAATTTTGACACAAACTAGTTTAACAAGTTTACTACCACTTTGATATTCACAAGTTTCCCAGCAAACACCTCTATCAAGGTCCAAACCCAAAAATACTACCAGCTATCCAGAGAACCTAGAACTATAAAAATTAATTATTTATTCATGTGTCAAACTACCCTTATGACCAAACTAATGACACTACTAGTTAACACCTGACCCAAAACCACCAGAAAGTAAGGTGTGCAACCCAAGACATTTATTTTAACCCCTTTTTTTAATTTACTTAATTAATTAAGTGGGAAATTAAACTTATAGGCAAGCTGCTCAAAAAATTATACTAAAATTACAGGAGACTCTCTGCCCTACTAGGAGACTACTGTAAAAATTTGAACTAAAGTTATTCAAGGAAACTCCCTATACAAAATTCATAAGCCAAAAAGGCTGATTTTTGCATAATTAATAAATCACATTGAAAAGTATCAACAACAGAAACCATATTTTTCTTAGCAATCTTAGGGTACCAGGACACTCTCCATAAATTTTCATGAGCATTGCACATACAGAAAAATTATTAAAAGTCATTCAAATATCTTCTAATATAAAATGGCAACATCATAACTTGAAAAGTACTCAAGCATTAGTACCCAACATTTTACCAGAGCTAGTATATACATGAAATAACATACCCACCAAATTTCATAATTTTTGGAACACTACAACTCAAGTTATCTATTTAACAAGTTTGCCTTCATTTTAAAACACATTTCAAAGGCCTATTTAAATCTTCCAGAAACTAAATAGCATATGTGCATTTAATATTTTTCCTAAATACTACACTTCATACAGAGTCCAAAAAAATTGAAATCACAATTTTTGGATAAGCCAAACCCTAGATATGAAAATCACAAACAACATTCAAAACTATGAAATAAATAAAGAAAAACAACATCAAGCCGAACTCCACTGCTACTGGGCCATCCCAATCATCAGCGCAGCCCACCACAACATGTGGCCTGCTCCGGACTCCCGCTCACGCACGCGGCCACTGATAGAGCGGGCCCCCTAGTCGGCGAGACAAGGAGCAGGGGGCGACGGTGACGGCCGAGCTCGCCGCCGGTGGTTCGGCCGGCGAAACCGAGACCACCGTCATGCTCACCACGTGATCCTGATCCGAATGAGGTGCTATGGTGACCCTCGAGGTGGCTGAAGAGTACTCGTGGTCGGTCAAGGCGGACGACGGTGTTCCGGTGGCGGTGCGCCGGTGACGGCGAGGCCACAACGCCTCGTCTAAGCTCGGTACGAGCTTCGCGAGGGGACCAGGGAGCTAATGGAGGGAGAAGGGGAGACTGGGAAGGTTCCTAGCTACTCCGACCACGGCGACCATGTACTCCGGCGAGGTCCCGCTAATGGCTGCGGTGACGGAAGTGACCAATGCGGCCTCACCTTTGCTCAAACGATCCCGGGAAGGAGTGGAGGGGGTAGAGGAAGGCGCTGGGGTGCCGCTGATGGAAGGAATTGGGCCGAGGTGCAACGACAACGGCGCATGAGCGCGGGGAAGCACGTGGCGGCAGTGGCGCCTCGGCGCTCTGCCCTGGCTCGGACAGGGCGAGAGAGAAGGGCAGAGGCGCGAGTGAGGGGCGAGCGTCGGCTTTGTGGCGTCCTTGAGGACCTCACGGCCTGACTGGTGGGACCGCGGCCGGCGTACGGGCACCACCGCGCGTCCACGTGTCATCCCCAGTCTGAGGCCGGTCGGCCACTAACAGTCGGCAATCAACTGAAATGGTGTCAACGAAGGTGACTGACAGCGACTTTTCAAGCCTCCACATCTCCTAATCTAGCTCGAGTCAGCAAAAGATGATAACAGAAATTTTGTAGAGCTATGTGAGGACTACAAGTTTGTCAATTGGAGCTTGGACTGGTTCGGCCTGGTTTGTGAGTTACATGGTGTCGAAGTGGGGTACATTGAAACTGAAATTCCAAATTTCAGACTTAGAAATTTTCTAAGTGTTGGGCAGCCCCTCAAGCTGACTTATGGGCCATTTTTGAGCATGTTCTGTTCATTTTCATGAGATGGCCATATTAGAACTTTTGTTCCTTATGAAATTCTCTACAACTTTGATTATGGTTGCTTCTCCATGCAAGATCTCTAAGCTAGACTTTTTAAACAGTCAAGCCAAAGCATTCTAGGGCTCAAAGGTTGGTCAACAGCACCAAGGAGGGCATTTTGGTCATTTTGGTCAACATGAACATTGTTCCACTAATTATCCTAAATGTAATTAAGGTGTTATTGGACATAATTAGCCACTCTACACCTTGGTTACACAAAATTCCAAGTGTCACATAAGTTGAAACAAGCAAAACAAATATTTCCACCAAAATGTTGCACTACCATGTTGCATATGTTTCAAGGCCTTGTTGCAACAATTAAGCTTATCATGGTATACTAACAACATTGCCATGTTTCCAAGTATGAGACACCCATGTTGCATCTACAAGTTGCACCACTCACATTTCATAAGCAAATCAATTATGAACAAGCATATTAGAGTATGTTGCATACTCATGTTGTAAGCAAAACAAAGACATGAATGAGATGAATGATGCTCATGCTTATGAAATACAAATGCAATTATGGAAGCCAAACACCTGAGGTGTTACAGGGTACTCTCGCGGCACGTCAAAGGCCTTGGTGCTCGACGCATTGCATCGATGTTGGTGCCGTGGACACAACTGCTTTCGTTGCATGTGTCAACACGCTGGCTTCCTGCTCCTTGACACGCCTGCAGTGCAAACATCGCAATGAGACGCAAACGTGCCGCACCACTCATCCACGAACCACGGTGCACTTCTTGTCGTCGACAGAGAAGAGGTAGCCAGTGCGCTCTCGTTCCTAAGCGTATGCCGTCATGTTCCTCTCTGCCGGTGAGGGAGCCGCAGGAGATCGCGTTCGATACAAGGAAAGAAAGAAATCACGCGAGGAGGAAAAAAAGGAGATAATCAATCTCCTGGCCAGCACGATACTGTGATTGTATTATTTTAGGAAGGAGAGACCTGACGTCCATTTCTCCTTCCTTTCTATTCAGCCGACGAGGAACGAGTGTTTTTATTTCCTTCTTTCTATTTCTATATTTGGCCGGGGATGTGGTCGTCCTTCCTATTTCTATTTGGCCGGGCGGACATGCAGTCTTTCACGAGCGCTAATTTTGCTGGATGGACATGGATCGGTGGTAGGATATGGTCCTGCCGGGTAGGCTTTATAAGGGGGATTTCTTTTCTGCGCCGGATTCATGGATCGCATGGTGGTTTTGGTGTTGCCGGTAGACGTTGACAATCCGTATGTTTTAGTTGTAGAGAAATCGTTTGTTAGTGCAACAGGTCAAAATGGATTATATTAAAGTTGTTCTTCACCCACAAAAAGTTTAGAATTTTTTTAATCATATTTCATTTGTATGATTTTTATTAAAAAAAGTTCTTTTGGAAATCATAATCAAGGCTAACATCCAAATGGTTTGACAAAGTGGCTCTAATTCATCACCGGAAACATTTCCTAAGGAAATATGAATTTGAAACGTTTGTACAAGAATCTGGATCCCTACCAAACACACACCCTAAGTTGGGGGCACTACCAAGAGACATTAGTTATTTTGTTTGCTATGCCACTGTCAGGAGACATTAGTTATTTTCTTTGCTATAATGGGACCTATCATGGCTCTTCTTCTCCGTCTTTATTACAAGCTGGCGCATTTGCTTTCTGTTGCAGCGACCATATACTCCCTCTATTCCTAATTCTAAGTCGTTCTAGCTTTCGTAGGTGCATACTTTGTGCTACGCGTGTTATTCATAGTAAAAGTTATGTATCTAAAAAAGCTTGAACAACTTGAAATTTGGAATGAAGGGAGTATGTCCTGTTTGCTATACAGATTTTCTTATTTTCGGTAGGTTAGCATGCAGCTCACTCAAGTTTGAACCAAAAAGTGGTATGTTCGTCTCTCGGCGACACAGCATTAGGGCCGGTTTAGAGGCAAAATATTTTTGCAAAATGACACTGTAGCAAATTTCGTTGTTATTTGGCAATTAGTGTCCAATCATGGTCTAATTAGGCTTAAAAGATTCGTCTCGTCCATTTCGTCTAAACTGTGTAATTAGTTTTAATTTTTTTATCTATATTTAATGCTTCATGCATGCGTCTAAAGATTCGATGTGACGGAGAATGTTGAAAATTTTTGTAAAATTTCTGGCAACTAAACAGGGCCTTAGTTCAATCGATTAGAAATCTGCATGCAACTGTGTGAAGAAAAAACATATTAAAACACGTGCATGGCAAATTGGGAATATTCCGATTGAAACAAGTGGAGACGTGTGCAATCAGAAGCTTATGAAGATATAATTGTCCATAGTGCATTGTTTAACCTCTACGTGAAGTCATTCCCTAATCAGTTAATTGATTAGTACTCACTAAAACAGTACTGTTTTTTTTCGCGATCAGGCTTGGCCCATTTTTCATTAAGCATACAGGAGTACGTGTGCAGAACATAGATAATTGAACTCTTATCATATTTGCACAACAGAAGAAAAAGTTTGTTTTTAGATAACAGAATAGAAGAAGAAAAATGTGTCAAGATTTGAATTCTATTGCAGACTGATTTAAATGAAGAATCAATGCACGGGATCAATGACATCAACTTTGACCATACATTGGCGATTGACTAAACGCAGGGATGTTGTTGCTTTCAAGAATGCTTTGCTAAGTTTCACTTGCTAGCTCTCTACATATAGTACCCAGGTCTCTGGGACTATGTAGCTAAACAAAGAAGGCCAAGGATATCACAATATCACAAGATCTCTTCGCTGAGGAGAATTGGTATGTGCCGCACCATCATATTCCGTAACTCATAATATAGGGAGCTTTTTTTGCATGGTTTTTCTTTTCTTACCTCAGTCTTGGTTTTAGAATAATTTGGTTTTCTGAACTGAAAATCTGGAAGATTGGCTCTCCATTTTCATGATGAAGATTAAATTCACTATGTGTTGTGTTGTATATTTGATGATCATTTTAGCATTCTTCAACCGGTGTTTATTTGGTTATTCTTTTTTGTTTATGTGATATCCATTAGGGTACCCACCCCTTTAGGTCTTGTCTGGAAATATGATAAACCTCTCCAATATGTAAGTATTGGGAGGGGTTGAAGTGATAATTAGTTCGTTTCCCCTCTTATGTAATAGCAGGGAATAGGTTTGGACGATCTAGACAAAGCACATTTGAGCATTTTTTTTCGAGATCATACCATATGGCACGTTTTTCATTAAGCAGAAGTAGAGTTTAAACGTTACATAGGGCCTGCAAGTAATCCAAGGATTACCCATGCAATCCACAGACACAAACAAACAGCAAGAAAATACGAGGGTGGGGGAGACCCTCTGCCTCAAGACCCAACCGACTGAGCCTATTACAAGAAGACAACAACAAAATGGTAGCCAACAGTGTAGTGAAACCGCAATGGCAACGAGGCGAGCTTCAAACAACAGTGGCGGGCAAAGCATCTGCCCTGGAAAGACCAAGGAACCTTGGCGGCAAAGGATCCGCCAAGGAACAACAGCGGCAAAGTATCCGCTAGAGAAGAAGACCACGACGACCAAGTCTCCGCCGGAATAGCAGCGCGGCGGCAAAGCATCCACCAAAGACGACGGTCCAGCAGCGCATTTGGCTATGAAAGCCGGAACCATGGCAGGCGACCAGTAGGCTGCAGCAGCAAAGCATCCACTCAGTGATAACCAGGAACATCGGCAGCAAAGCATCCGCTGGAGAAGCAACAAAGGAAGCAGCAAAGCATCCGCTCAGCAATAACCATGAACATCGGCGGTAAAGCATCCGTCAGAGAAGCAACAAAGGAAGCGCCCAAGCATCCGCCAAAGAAGCGACCACACTGTAGGACAAACACAGGTGTTGAAGCCATGAAGGACATGAAGCGCGCATAGGCATAGCCAAAAAATTCACTGCCAACTGGATGACTCGGTAGAAGCACAAGCGACATCGACGACCACGTGCAGCACCGAGGAGAGGGAGAGGGGGAAGGCAGCTCCCGAGCGCGGCCGGGCCATGGAACTACATAGACAACGCCTCCAAGGAGGACTGCAACGCGGACCGCGCCGTCGCTGCCTGCCCAGGAAGGATGAGGTTTTCACCTAGTAGATCCACGCCGAGAGGTAAGGAAGGTGCAACAATAGATGCCTCCAAGGAGGAAAATGGCGCCCAAAGGACGTCACCATTGTTGGCCAGACAGCAAGGCTTTCGCCCAGCACCCAACTACCAAGACGCAGGCCATGAGCAGATGCTCAGGAGCCACGTTCAGACCTAGAACCGTAGGCAGTAGGCAGCTAGAGGCTGAGCAAAGGGGCGGGCGCGCTCTTGGAAGCCGGCACAAGATGTAGCCGCGGGCAGAGGCCATGAGGCCAAGCAAATCAGGCAGTCAGCACAGCTCCTAGCTGCCACCCAGCCGCGGGCGAGGTTGAGTGACACCCACAGCCGAGCAAAGGGGCGAGCGTGCTCAGGCTAGCCGCCGCCCTAGACCGGAAGCCACGCATACGCAGCGAGCCCACACCCCTGCCTGTCACCGGCACGTGGAGGGCGGAGGCACGGAGCCAGAGCACCCTAGGCCGCCATCGGAGACGCGAGCGAGCCTGATGGCCGCCACCGCGCCGACCAGAGTTGAATGCAGCAGCAGCAAGGCACCCGCAAGCTAGCCGCCGCCCCTAACCGGAAAACGCTGCAAAGCCTCTCCAAGGCACAGGAAGGTGAGGGAGGCTAGATCCAGTGCTAGGAAGGGTAACCGAGTGGAGGCACGGCCAGATCTAGCCCCTAGTGGTCGGCAACGAGCACATCGGCAGCAGGGAAGACAACTAGATCGAGGCTAGTGGGGTAGAGAGAGAGGAGCGAGGAGCGGAGGAAGGTGCGGCGAACAGCCTCCTTTTTGGAGGGCCGCCGCGGCCGTCGCCACCACCCGCCGGAGAGCGGCGACGGCAGCTAGAGAGAAGCCGGCGGTGGGGAGTGGGTTCGGCGGAGGGCCGGTCGCCCCCAAGTTGCCTCACAGAGGAGATGACATGGGGTTCCTGTAACAACCCAGAAATTTCCAAGAAACAAAAATCACAACTACAAAATTTTTTCTAAAATAAGCCATGAATGGTGAGGTGTCATATAGGAAACCAAACCTAGTTGCACAAGTAGCACCTAAATTAGTTAATTTCATCCTTGCATTTAAATAAATTATACTTGAGTTGGATTCTATGCTCTTTTGTATTGCTATTTAAAAAGCAACAACACTTAATTAAATTACTTAATTAAATGTATGAGAGTGTGTGTTGTTGCCAACCCTTGGAATGGGAAGCTTAAACCCTAAGGAACCTCTAGTGGGCCCCACTAGGGCATACGTGTGTTCGCAACACATGAGTATGTATTAAGGAGCTCTAATTTAGTCATAATGGAGGAAGTAATAACTAGAAAAGGAAGAAAGCCTTTTGGCCCAGCTCCTGAGCCAGCCCGCTCACTCGAGCCGGCCTGCTCGCTCATGCAGCCGTGCCTGTAAGCCACAAACCCAGCCGGCCCGTTCGCTTTAGCCAGCCCGTTTCCGCCGAGCCGGCCTGCTTCCACCTCAGCCATGCCCTCGAAGCCGACGCGGCCTAGCGACGTCGAGGCGGCCCAGCAAGGACCCCGTCCATTTCCTCTTGCCTCACCGATGAGTGGAACCCACCCGTCATCCCTCTCCTCTGCCTTCCTTCCTCTGCTTGGCCCAAACGAAAATCGGAGGAGGGAGCAGGGACACGCAACGTGCGAGGGGAGATTCCCTTTGTCCCCTCTACCAACCGTGCGCGCCAAGCCACAATCCCGGTCCCGCACGCCAGTTGGTTGCGCTCGCCAAGCACGCACCGCGCGCGTGAAGCCAATGCCTCCATGGCCGCGAAATCGGTCGACACCGCCTGCCACCACCGTAACCTTTCTAACCGCCCGAGAATCAGATTGGCATCGCCAATCCTTTCGCCACTCCTTGGCCATCTCAAAACCCTACGCCAACCCCCCACGATGGATGCCACATGGCCCAGCTACCCCTATCACCGTCCGCCCCGCCATGGGAGGCCTCGGGGTATAAATTCCCGAAGCCGAGCACTAGCCCTCCCCTTCATCCCGTTCGCCGCCGCGTTGGTGGCACACAACTCGCACTACACCGCTAGGAGAGAGGAGAAGGGGAGAAGAGGAGCGGGAAGGAGCCGGGAACCGAAGCCGACACCACCACTCGAGTACGGCGGAGAAGAAAAGGACGCCGCCATCTTCTTCTTCACTGAGGACATCATGACACTGCTACCTGTCTTCACGGCCTCATTTTGACACCGCACCACCATCCTTTCGCCACCGCCACCTCTGGTGAGTCGCCGTGCCCAGCCCCTCTCACCCCAATCACCACCGTGACGCACACCGGCACCGCCACGACTACTTCGTATCGGAGATGGCCATGGTGAGGCCGTGAACACCGCTGCACACGTGCACGCACATCGGTAGGCCTAGCCACAGACTGTATTGCGCACCAAGGGCCAGCGAATGCCGAAGGCGGTGCGTCGCGGGACATGCCCACCATGGCTAGAGCTCGCCATGGCGAGGTCATGATCTCGCCATGTTAACGCGGTAGCGGTGGGAGTAAGAGAGCTATCGGGTTCGCCTTGGCGGGGAACGCGCCACGCGCTGCAAGTGGGAGAAGAAAGGGTAGGGGAAAGAGATGCGCGTTATCGCCATGCCAACGCGACCGCCATCGGAGCGCCGCGCGCCATCAGGGGAGACACCGCTGGAGATCTCAAAACGCTGCCTAGAATCCACCACTGGAATCCTGATGTCCATGCGCAGCCGTAGAGCTCAGAGCTGCCACCGTTGGACCACCGCAGGCCAAGAACGACCGCTCGCTTCCGGTGGGAGCGTGGCCGTGAGGCAAGAGAGAGGGGAGGTGAGCCGGAGGTTGTTGGGTGCACTCGGTGCACCGTGCACCGTGAGAAGGAGAGAGAGGGTGGAGATGGTCCCCCATGGACCCTGTTAGCGACCTGTGAGCCACAGCTGCTGGTTCACCGTGAGCCAGATGCCATGGATGCAAGCCCGATAGGAGCCCAGCAGCATGACGTGGCATAGCCAGGAGCCGACACGTGGCGGGCCCAGACCGGCCCAACCCAGCCCGTATCCAGCCCTAGCCCGGCCCACCGAGGCCCGGTCGCGGCCTGGTCAACGCTGACTGTTGACCTGGACCCACATGTCAGTGACTCATTATGTTCCAGCCAATCAGAGCTTGACACGTGTCACTGCCTGGAATTTCCTTTTCTTTTTCTTTTCTGGAAAATTATTTAATCTTTAGAAATTCATAACTAATTCATTTTAACTCAGAAAAACACCAAACCAGTTTCTAAATTTTTCTAAAAATGAACTCTATGTCTCAGGCTTGTGTTTGAGTGCATTTGGATCTTTTGAATTTCGGTTGCTTCTTTGTGCACCTCTATAGGAGTCGTTAATGTGACTCTACGTTACGTTTAACAGAGCCGGAGGACCTGCCGACTGAGGAGTACGACCCCGACTAGAGCGAGGACTAGGGTGACGACCTGCCAGGTGCCACACCCTACCCACTTCCGTAGAACCTATTATGCATGCAAATATAGAATTGCTAGCACTTTACTTTTTGTGCAATAATATGATAGGCTGCATGGTAGATGCTTTACTTTGAGCCCTTTGCCTTGTTGCAACCTTACTCCTGCTCACCCTGCTGTTAGGCTAGATACTCGCATGTTACATATTACTTCTTGTACTCTTACTTGCATTATATCTGTGATGTGATGCCGGTGAGTGAGAGGCGTATATGTATAAGGCACGTAGTGCCGAGAACTTGGTAAACCTAATAAAAGAACTAGGGAGATCTTGGCGTGCGTCTTGGGTGAGTGGCGAGGGTTGAGTCGATCAGACAGGATCCTACGACAAGTCTTTGGGGCAAGTCTTGCTAGAGGGGGGTGACCTGGGCATCCCTCACGAGAGTTGCCTGTGGTGGGTATGTTGTGAGGTGAACTGGGGTGTTGGTTATCCCTGGTGGAGGTGCTATCATGGCACGAGGAAGATGGTGTTTCCCCTTTTAGAAGATATCCTGTCTGGTCCCCCTAAGGACTGGTATGTCTTGAGAACCGGAACCATGGGACCTTTGTGCACACCACTCGCTCCCGATGGGCGGGGGACGATTACCCGACTAACTAGGGCAGTACCACTACTATTTGGATGGAAGGTGACAGTGTAGGGAGGTACGAGCATGGGGACCCACACCCTCCTAAGATAGCGTAGTGACCTTGGGGACCCGGTACTACATCTCACAGTCTCAGTGTTTTGGTGGACTCTGGGGTGACCCAGGGCTGAGTGGTAGGGTGGTACTATACCAGTTGGGAGGCAGTCGGAATCTGCCTAGATGAGCCAGATCATCGAGGATGGTGATCTTGTGGATTACTAGGTGTACACACTCTACAGAGTTGATCGATCTCTACGTATAGCCGTGTCCGCGGATATGGACATTCCCATGACCTACGCTTCACTTGATTAGTGAGAGGAGTCCTTTCTACCTTTCCCCTGGGTTTTCAGTTGGATTCTGGCTTTGGCTGTTGAGACGAGATCTGAGCGGGAGTCAATCTCGTCGCCTAGAGAGTGAGTGAGATGAGATGTGTGGTGTGTGATGGGATCCAGGTAAAAGGTGTGTTTGAGATGGGTTAAAAATTGATGAATATCTTATTGATATATTAACTACTTGCATAGGAAACCACAGCCTAAATAGGTCTCTCTCTACTTCCCTCGATGCATTCCACTTTCCACAAAGCATTGCAAGCATAGGGTGGGCGATGCGTGGCTAGTACCAGGTGTACTGATAGATTTTTGACAGGTTCCGAGCCCGAGTATAACTACGAGGGCGATGATTGGGAGGACTAGAGGGTCTGTTCGATGCTCGAGCTGGTTCCAGGAGATCGTTTTCCGCTGCTATCTACGTCAGATGCTGTTTTGGATGCTTGTGTGAGTGTGTTCCGCCCTGCGAGGTGAAGAGAATAATTTATGTAAAACTCTCTATTGTACTCTGATATTCATGCATGACTTTATGTATCACTGAGATTTGGGTAAATTGACGGAATGTTTTGTCACTTTACACTTCGTTTCTGTGGATTTCCCTTCGTGGAAATCAAGGACGTTTCAGTTGGTATCGGAGCCATGCTGACCCTAGGACGGACCCATAGGATTGGACAATAGAATTAGGAAAGATCTTGACGCTTTCGGTTATATTACCGACCGTGCTGCATTTTCGTGCACGGCTTATCTCAATTTCACACTCTCTTACCTACATTTCGTTCTACCTTACCTAACACATCGCTCCGTTCCACCCTGAATCACCCTAGTTCACTTAAGAATTCACCAAGTATCACTTTGAGTTACATTGATTCACCTTGTCTTACCAAGTTTCACTCTGTAATACTCAAGTTACTACATACACAATAAGGTACTAACTCCGTCTTACAGTTAATTTGCAGACGGCCCTTGTTGTCGAGCTCCCTGTGGATGGACTGGCCTACCATGGGTTCGCCATGATCCTGTACGATGTGCTGGACTCACTAGGCGTTCCCATAGAGCAGATCGAGTACGTGTGCCGGGGTGAGCCTGGACCCAACGGGTTCAAAGGCCACATCGTGGTCCACCTCAAGGTTCCTGCCAGCGAGTTTGTACCCGTGCTGCGTGCCTTCAAGACACTGGAGGTGGAGAACTCCATTGCTTCGTGCATACAGTCCGTCTCACGCACAACTCTTCACAGTGTGATGCGTGACGCACATGACTACCTCAAGACGGGACCGTACCGCCTGCTTCCTGCCGCTCTGGACCTCAATAGGTTCTCGGAGCCATAGATCACTGTTGCAGACCATGCTACACGTGACGAGGTCGACCCCTATCTGAGGGCCTCTGCGTAGTACATCATCGCCTAGGATCACTACATCATGGATGTAGAGATGCAGAACCGCCGCTACCGAGACCTCCTGTTCCGTTGCGAAGAGGAGTTCCTCAAGGTGGAGCGCAAGGAGGGGGAGATGGTCAGCAAGCTCGAGGAGGAGTGCATGGGCTATGATAGGATGAAGACCTTCTATGAGAACCATGAGCAGTCACTTCGGAAGGAGATCACCAATCTCAAGGACAAGGTTGGGGAGGCTGAGCTTCGCCATGACTATCTTGAGTCCAAGGTGCTTGAGTGCGAGGATCGGATTGAGCGTTAGAGGCTTACCCTGAGGGAGTTCCACGAGAAGGAGAAGCAGCGTGGCATCAGGAAGCTTGCCCTGGAGGCCCGTTGCAACACAATGGAGAAGCTAGCTGTGGAGGCTGCCATCACCACCACCTACAACATACACCACCTGGTTCACTACATCAAGAGCACTGAGTACCTTCAGGACAAGGTGAACCGCATCAGTCAGGCTTGGATCGACGCTGATCGCAAGCGCGTCCAGGAGATCGGGAAGGTCTAGGACGTCCTCTTACCTGGGATGCGCAAGAAATCGCGTAGACAGCCTTTCCACGTCGAGGCCACCAAGCTCAACTTCAAGGCTTGCCCGACTGAGGGTTACTCAGAGGTTCCAAGGACTGAGATGCTGGACTATGCTCTCACTTACATCGCGAGGATCCACCACTCCGACGACGAGCTTCGTGCCATGGAGGGCACTCCCGAGGCTTCCACTTCTGGTCCTTCTACACCACCCGCCACTCCTGGACAGGAGTAGTTACCTTTTTCACAAAATCATGTAATAAGGTAGTAGTAGACATGTTGAGCCCTTCACGACCAGAGATATGATGATGCACTTATGGAGTAATGTAAGATGTCCCACTTTTGCAGCTGTCTGCGAGTAGCACGATTCCCGCGAATCTGTCAGTGTAGCTACTGGAGATATCGCTATGTAATAAATTAATGTAATGGATGTTTTGGATCTTATCGCATCTTATGGTTCTTATTTGCATATTTGTATGAGTGTTGGAGAGTTATCTCTTTTTAAATTGATAAATCGCTTAACAATGCATCTAATGAAAACGTTAAATAATGAACTGACCCTACAGAGAGATGTCTTGCCACCGATCCACTCGTCTGAACAACTGCTCGCTTTCCCCCACGCCTATGGCCCGTGGTCGTGGTCGTGGCCATGGAGGAGGCCGAGGAGTTCCCTTCGGTGTTAGGGAGGAGCCCGCATCAGAGGAGCCTGTACTGGGGGTGGGTGCTGCCTAGCACCTTGGAGGAGAGGCACCACTGCCGCCACCACCACCACAGTTGGCGGAGGTGATGGACCGCCAAACCTGCCTCTTGGAGACACTAGCTCAGGGAATGCTTCACCGCCACGGGGGTCCTCCCAATGACTTCCAGCGAAAGTTGGACGATTTTCTCAAGCTGAGGCCTCCTACTTTCGACACCACCGATGATGACCCCATCGCCGCTGAGGACTGGCTCCGTGAGATGGAAAAGAAGCTGGACCTCACCACCTGCACTGACGAGGAGTGCATGGGGGTAGCCGCCCACCAGCTCACTGGCACTGCTCGCGCATGGTGGGACAGCTACTGTGACGCCCACGAGGACCCAGGGAGTATCTCTTGGGAGGAGTTCGCCAAGGCCTTTCGTGAGCAACACGTGCCTGAGGGTGTCATGGATGCCAAGGTGGAGGAGTTTCGCAACATCTCCCAGGGCTCCCAGAAGGTTCAGGAGTACACTACTCATTTCACCCGCATGATGAGGTATGCTCCAGGTGAGACCGATACCGAGAAGAAGAAGATATACTGTTTCAAGAAGGGGCTGAACTCTCGTCTCAAGGTGGCCCTCTCGGGTCATGCTTGTCGCACCCTTCGTGAGATGGTCAACAAGGTGCTGGAGATGGAGAGGGATCGTCTAGAGGCGGACACCCTCCACATGGAGAAGAAGCGCCGGTTTGAGAGTTCCTCTCGTGGCCTGGCCCCGCAGAGGCCACGTGCTCACGTGCTTCCTCAGCCCCACTCTCGTTACACCCAGGGGACAGTGACCGCTCCGAGCTGTGGAGGTGGTACCTACACCGCCAACTACCACCGCCCCGCTCAGAGCCATCCCACTCCGAGTCGCCCTACTCAAGGAGCTGGCACGTGGAGGACCGCTACACCTACCTCCATAGGTAGCGTGCCCTTCACCTGCTTCGGTTGTGGCTAGCCCGGTCACAAGATCGCTGAGTGCCCCGTCAAGAATGGCACACCACCTGCTTCGACTCAAGTGAGATAGGCTGCTACACCTGCTGCTCCACGCAAGAACGTTGTTGGGGCTATCCGCAGTCGTCTCAACCACATGACCGCGGAGGATGCCCAGGATGCTCCCGACGTGGTGTACGATATGTTTTTGGTATAGGGAGTTATAGCTTTAGTCTTGTTTGACTCTGGAGCTACTTGTTCTTACATTTCCACCAAGTTTGCACGAGAGCATAGTATACCAGTGACTCCCCGCAAGGAGCCCATTGACGCTAGTTCACCTTTGGGTCACATTATATGCACCAAGAGATGTCAGGGAGTGAGTATCACCATTGAGGGCTACCCTTTTCTAGCTGATCTCACCTTACTTCCATCTGAGGGGCTAGATGTCATACTGGGGATGGATTGGTTGACACAGTATAAAGGAGTGATATCTTGTTCACCAAGGTATGTGGAGATCACACACCCGAGTGGACACATAATCCGCTGTAAGCCAAATCAGGGAAGGACAATCTCTATGTTGTGTGCCCTAGAGGCCAAGACAATAGAGGAGGTACCCATTGTGAGTGGGTACCCTGACGTGTTCCCTGAGGAGTTGCCAGGCATGCCACCTTATCAGAATGTAGAGTTTGTGATTGACCTTCTGCCTAGTACCAGGCCTATTGCTAAGAGGCCCTACCGCATGTTAGTCGATGAGCTAGAGGAGCTAAAGAAGCAACTCAAGGAGTTGTCAGACAAGGGATACATCAGACCCAGTGCTTCACCCTGGGGTTCCCCTGTTTTGTTCGTGAAAAAGAAGGATGGATCCATGAGGATATGCATTGACTATCGGAACTTGAATGCCGTGACAGTCAAAAACAAATATCCTCTGCCCAGGATCAATGACCTCCTAGATCAGCTGAAAGATGCTAAGTTCTTTTCCAAGATCGATCTTAGGTCCAGATATCATCAGATGAAAATCAGACCCGATGATATTCCTAAGACAGCTTTCGTCACCAGACATGGGCAGTATGAATTCACAGTGGTGTCCTTCGGACTCACTAATGCCCGACTTATTTCATGAACATGATGAATAAAGTATTCATGGACGAACTAGACAAGTTTGCAGTACTGTTCATTGATGACATCCTTATATACTCTGCTACCGCCGAAGAACATGAGCAACACTTGAGAGTGGTTCTAGAAAAGTTGAGGCAGAATCAGCTTTATGCCAAGTTCAGCAAATGTGACTTTTGGTTCGAAGAAGTTGCCTTCCTTGGTCATGTTCTCACTGTCGAGGGAGTCGCTGTAGATCTCGCAAAGATTGAAGCTATGAAGGAGTGGGAACAACCCCGCAATGTGACCGATATCCGTAGTTTTCTTGGATTGGTCGGGTATTATCGCAGATTCATCGAGAACTTCTCAAAGATAGCCAAGTCCATGACTAACCTACTGAAGAAGACTAATGAGTTTGAATGGACGCCTGAGTGCGAGCACAGCTTCTAGACTCTGAAACAAAAGCTTACCACCACACCTGTCCTTGCCTTGCCCGATATCCAGAAAGACTTCGTGGTCTATTGTGATGCATCTAGACAGGGACTTGGCTGTATTCTAATGCAAAGTGGAAGAGTCATTGCCTATGCGTCCCGATAGTTGAAGGACCATGAGCAACGCTATCCAACCCATGATCTTGAGCTTGCCGCTGTCGTGCACGCCCTAAAGATCTGGAGGCATTACTTGATCGGAAATAAGTGTGATATCTACACCAATCATAAGAGCCTGAAGTACTTCTTCACTCAAGAGGATCTGAACATGAGACAATGCAGATGGCTAGAGCTTATTAAGGACTACGACCTAGAGATTCACTATCATCCAGGAAAGGCTAATGTAGTCGCTGATGCTTTGAGCCGAAAGAGTTATTGCCACAATCTGTCCATGGAAGCTGTACCCCCGAGCTATGTCAGGAAATGGGTGAACTTCATCTCGAAATCCTACCAAAGGGTATGTTGAATGAGCTTCGAGTGCAATACAACCTCAAGGATTGGATCCGCAATGCTCAACTGGAGTGTCCAGAAATTTGGGAGATCCGAGAACTCATGAAGAAGGACAAGTGCCCCGAGTTCAGGGAGGATGTGCAAGGAGTATACTGGTATAAGGATAGAATCTGTGTACCATCTGATCCCGCCTTGCGGCGAGAAATCTTGGAAGAGGGTCATGACTCCAAGTATTGTATTCACCCGGGAAGCACCAAAATGTATGCTGATCTAAAGAAACAGTTCTGGTGGAAGAACATGTAGGCAGATATTGCCAGGCATGTCATGCGATGCGACATCTACAATAGGATCAAGGCTGAACATCAAAGACCGACCGAATTGCTTAATCCCTTGGACGTCCTAGTGTGGAAATGGGAAAGTATATCTATGGACTTTATAGTGGGTTGACCTCGAACCCCTAAAGGCCATGACTCGATTTGGGTGATTGTTGACCGACTGACCAAAGTAGCTCACTTCATAGCTATGAGGACTGACTACAGAGTTGAGAAGTTAGCAGATTTGTACATCGAGCACATGCTCAGACTCCACGGAGCCCCCACTAGGATAGTGCCTGATCGTGGTACGTAGTACATGTCCAAGTTCTAGAAGAGTCTCCACAAGGTCATAAGGACTCGACTTGACTATAACACCGCATACCACCCACAGACAGATGGTCAGACAGAGAGGGTTAATCAGATTTTGGAGGATATGCTCCGAGCTTGTGTCTTGAAGTATGGGTCTGATTGGGAGAAAAGTTTGTCCCACGCAGAGTTCTCATACAACAACAGCTACTAGGCTAGTCCTAAGATGTCACCGTTCGAGGCTTTGTATGGCAAAAAGTGTAGAACCCCTCTGATGTGGTCAGAAGTGGGAGAGAGGTCATTCTTTGGCCCCGCAAAGATCAAAGATGCCGAAGAAGGAGTCGCCCAAATGCGAGAAAACCTAAGGATTGCCCAAAGCCGACAAAAGAGTTATGCAGATAACCATCGAAGAGACCTTGAGTTTCAGGTTGAGGACTATGTCTATCTCAAGGTCTCCCCACTCCGAGGCACCGTCAGATTTCATGTGAAAGGAAAGTTGGCGCCTAGGTATGTGGGACCATACAGGATTTGTTAGAGGATTGGCAAGTTGGCATACAAGGTAGAGTTGCCCAAGGAGTTAACAGGAGTACACCCAGTGTTTCACGTGTCTCAACTACGCAAGTGCTTGTAGTTGCCAGAGCAAGAGGTACACACAGATGCACTAGATATCCAGGACACCCTGGAGTACAAGGAGCACCCGACCCGGATTTTAGACAGAGCTGAGAAGGAGACTAGAAGCACCGTGATACCCATGTGCAAGGTTCAGTGGAGTAACCACATAGAACGGGAAGCTACATGGGAGAAAGAGTCCGAACTCCGGATGCTTTACCCCTACCGCTTCAAAAGGTATGTCACATCTTAAATCTCAGGATGAGATTTCAATGAGAGGGGAAGGACTGTAACAACCCAGAAATTTCCAAGAAACAAAAATCACAACTACAATTTTTTTTCTAAAATAAGCCATGAATGGTGAGGTGTCATATAGGAAACCTAACCTAGTTGCACAAGTAGCACCTAAATTAGTTAATTGCATCCTTGCATTTAAATAAATTATGCTTGAGTTGGATTCTATGCTCTTTTGTATTGCTATTTAAAAAGCAACAACACTTAATTAAATTACTTAATTAAATGTATGAGAGTGTGTGTTGTTGCCAACCCTTGGAATGGGAAGCTTAAACCCTAAGGGACCTCTAGTGGGCCCCACTAGGGCATACGTGTGCTGGCAACACATGAGTATGCATTAAGGAGCTCTAATTTAGTCATAATGGAGGAAGTAATAACTAGAAAAGGAAGAAAGCCTTTTGGCCTAGCTCCTGAGCTAGCCCGCTCACTCGAGCCGGCCTGCTCGCTCATGCAGCCGTGCCTGTAAGCCGCAAACCCAGCTGGCCCGTTCGCTTTAGCCAGCCCGTTTCCACCGAGCCGGCCAGCTTCCACCTTAGCCACGCCCTCGAAGCCGACGTGGCCCAGCGACATTGAGGCGGCCCAGCAAGGACCTTGTCCATTTCCTCTTGCCTCACCGACGAGTGGAACCCACCCGTCATCCCTCTCCTCTGCCTTCCTTCCTCTGCTTGGCCCAAACGAAAATCGGAGGAGGGAGCAGGGACACGCAACGTGCGAGGGGAGATTCCCTTTGTCCCCTCTGCCAACCGTGCACGCCAAGCCACAATCCCGGTCCCGCACGCCAGTCGCTTGCGCTCGCCAAGCACACACCACGCGCGTGAAGCCGATGCCGCCATGGCCGCAAAATCGGTCGACACCGCCTGCCACCACCGTAACCTTTCTAACCGCCCAAGAATCAAATTGGCATCGCCAATCCGTTCACCACTCCCTGGCCATCTCAAAACCCTACGCCAACCCCCCACGAAGGATGCCACGTGGCCCAGCTACCCCCATCACCGTCTGCCCCACCATGGGAGGCCTAGGGGTATAAATTCCTGAAGCCGAGCACTAGCCCTCCCCTTCATCCCGTTCGCCGCCGTGTTGGTGGCACACAACTCGCACTACACCGCTCGGAGAGAGGAGAAGGGGAGAAGTGGAGCGGGAAGGAGCCAGGAACCGAAGCCGACACCACCGCTCGAGTACGCCGGAGAAGAACAGGACGTCGTTGTCTTCTTCTTCGCCGAGGACATCACGGCACTGCTACCTGTCTTCACGACCTAGTTTTGACACCGCACCACCATCCTTTCGCCACTGCCACCTCTGGTCAGTCACCGTGCCTAGCCCCTCTCACCCTGATCACCACCGTGACACACACCAACACCACCACGACTACTTCATATCGGAGATGGCCATGGCGAGGCCGTGAACACCGCTGCACACGCGCACGCACATCGGTAGGCCTAGCCACAGACTGTATTGCGCACCAAGGGCCAGCGAACGCCGAAGGCGGCGCGTCGCGGGACATGCCCGCCATGGCTAGAGCTCGCCATGATGAGGTCATGATCTTGCCATGTTAACACGGTAGAGGTGGGAGTAAGAGAGCTATCAGGTTCGCCTTGGCGGGGAACGCGCCACGCGCTGCAAGTGGGAGAAGAAAGGGTAGGGGAAAGAGATGCGCGTGATCGCCATGCCAACGTGGCCGCCATCGGAGCACTGCCCGCCATCAGGGGAGACACTGCTGGAGATCTCAAAACCTCGCCTGGAATCCACCACTGGAATCCCGATGTCCATGCACAGCCGTAGAGCTCGAAGCTGCCACCGTTGGACCACCACAGCACGAGAACGACCGCTCGCCGCTGGCGAGAGCGTGGCCGTGAGGCAAGAGAGAGGGGAGGTGAGCTGAAGGTTGTTGGGTGCACTCGGTGCACCGTGCACCGTGAGGAGAGAGAGGGTGGAGATGGTCCCCCGTGGACCCTGTTAGCGACCTGTGAGCCACAGATGCTGGTTCATCATGAGCCAGATGCCGTGGACGCAAGTCCGATAGGAGCCTAGTAGCGTGACGTGGCACAGGCAGGAGCCGACACGTGGCGGGCCCAGACCGGCCCAACCCAGCCCATATCCAGCCCTGGCCCGGCCCACTAAGGCCCGATCGTGGCCCGGTCAACGCTGACCGTTGACCTAGACCCACATGTCAGTGACTCATTCTGTTCCAGCTAATCAGAGCTTGACACGTGTCACTGCCTGGAATTTCCTTTTCTTTTTCTTTTTCGGAAAATTATTTAATCTTTAGAAATTCATAACTATTTTAACTCAGAAAAATACCAAACTAGTTTCTAATTTTTTCTAAAAATGAGCTCTACGTCTTAGGCTTGTGTTTGAGTGCATTTGGATCTTTTGAATTTCGGTTGCTTCTTTGTGCACCTCTATAGGAGTCGTTAATGCGACTCTACGTTACGTTTAACAGAGCCGGAGGACCTGCCGACTGAGGAGTACGACCCCGACTACAGCGAGGACTTGGGTGACGACCTGCCAGGTGCCACGCCCCACCCACTTCCGTAGAACCTATTACGCATGCAAATATAGAATTGCTAGCACTTTACTTTTTGTGCAATAATATGATAGGCTGCATGGTAGATGCTTTACTTTGAGCCCTTTGCCTTGTTGCAACCTTACTCCTGCTCACCCTGCTGTTAGGCTAGATACTCACATGTTACATATGACTTCTTGTACTCTTACTTGCATTATATCTGTGATGTGATGCCGGTGAGTGAGAGGTGTATATGTATAAGGCACATAGTGCCGAGAACTTGGTAAACCTGATAAAAGAACTGGGGAGATCTTAGCGTGCGTCTTGGGTGAGTGGCGAGGGTTGAGTCAATCGGACAGGATCCTACGATGAGTCTTTGTGGCAAGTCTTGCTAGAGGGGTGCAACCTGGGCATCCCTCATGAGAGTTACCTATGGCGTGTATGTTGTGAGGTGAACTGGGGCGTTGGTTATCCCTAGTGGAGGTGCTGTCATGGCACGAGGAAGACGGTGTTTCCCCTTTGAGAAGATATCCTGTCTGGTCCCCCTAAGGACTGGTATGTCTTGAGAACCGGAACCATGGGACCTTCGTGCACACCACTCGCTCCCGATGGGCGGGGGACGATTACCCGATTGACTAGGGCAGTACCACTACTATTTGGATGGAAGGTGATAGTGTAGGGAGGTACGGGCATGGGGACCCACACCCTCCTAAGACAGCGTAGTGACCTTGGGGACCCAGTACTACGTCTCACAGTCTCAGTGTTTCGGTGGACTCCGGGGTGACCCAGGGCTGAGTGGTAGGGTGGTACTGTATCGGTTGGGAGGCAGTCGGAATCTGCCTAGACGAGCCGGATCGTCGAGGATGGTGATCTTGTGGATTACCAGGTGTACACACTCTACAGAGTTGATCGATCTCTACGTATAGCCGCGTCCGCGGATATGGACATTCCCATGACCTACGCTTCACTTGATTAGTGAGAGGAGTCCTTTCTACCTTTCCCCTGGGTTTTTAGTTGGATTCTGGCTTTGGCCGTTGAGACAAGATCTGAGCGGGAGTCAATCTCGTCGCCTAGAGGGTGAGTGAGATGAGATGTGTGGTGTGTGATGGGATCCGGGTAAAAGGTGTGTTTGAGATGGGTTAAAAACTGATGAATATCTTATTAAAATATTAACTACTTGCATAGGAAACCACAGCCTAAATAGGTCTCTTTCTACTTCCCTCGATGCATTCCACTTTCCGCAAAGCATTGCAAGAATAGGGTGGGCGATGCGTGGCCAGTACCAGGTGTACTGATAGATTTTTGATAGGTTCCGAGCCCGAGTACAACTACGAGGGCGATGATTGGGAGGACTAGAGGGTCTGTTCTACGCTCGAGCTGGTTCCAGGAGATCATTTTCCGCTGCTATCTACGTCAGATGCTGTTTCGGATGCTTGTGTGAGTGTGTTCTGCCCTGCGAGGCGAAGAGAATAATTTATGTAAAACTCTCTATTGTACTCTGATATTCGTGCATGACTTTATGTATCACTGAGATTTGGGTAAATTGACGGAATGTTTCGTCACTTTACACTTCATTTCTGTGGATTTCCCTTTGTGGAAATCAAGGATGTTTCAGTTCCTCCCCCGCAATCACTGATAAGACATGGGTCGCACATTTGAGCATCTAATAAGGATTGGTAGGATATGGGATGAGATCATAAATGGGTCAAGACTCAAGAGAAGGTGTTTCATTTTCTTGAAAGAACTAAGTTGTGAATTCAGTTTGCCTCTAAAGGTAGGTTTAAGCTCCCCCTCCCCCGCCTCCAAAAGAAAAAAATGTCACTTTTTCCTACGTAATGGAAAGAATGTTCTAGCTTCAACATCCTCAAAGGGCTATGCTAGCGTCCGGAGACGGACTCGTACGTCCGGACGCCCGCGTATGCTGCTGTGCCTGCCCATGTGCTGCTGCACTGCATGCGCCCACATCTCCGCTTGCTTTTTTTGAAACATGCGCCTCCTCCTGCTGCTGCTACGCCCCACGCCTTCTCCTGCTATTGTTGTGCCCCACGAATCCTCTTGCCCGCCCAACTACATGCGAGAGAGTGAGGGAACACAACGCGCATACCCTGATGCAAGAGAGAGAGAGCACAACTGAATGCGAGAGAGAGGGAACATAGTGCGCGTACCCCAATGCAAGAGAGAGCATAGCGCGTGTGCCCTAGTGTGAGAGAGACCTCGATTACATGTGAGAGAAAGGGATCACAGCGTGCATACCCCAATGTGAGAGAGAGCACAACGCCCATGCCCCAATGCAAGAGAGAGGGAGGGAGCACAACACGTATGCACATGTGTTGAGCCGGCTGTATGCTCCACTGTAGGGGACCATGCCTAGTGGTGCAAGGGTGCCTAGTGCACTGCGTGCTTGCCCGTGAGTCAGAGCGCGTGGGGAGCAACACCTGTTGCAAAATACTAAAACAATGTGAAACAATTGAAACATATGTTTGCAACATATGTGTATAACTACCGCAACATATGCAACATCTAGATAAAACATTTGTAACATACGTCTAAAATAGGAGAAACATTTGGAATATACACTTGCAATATACGTGTATAGCCACCGCAAAATATACAATATCCAGATAAAAACATGCAACATCTAGATGAAACAACTGAAATATTTGAAAAACACACATGCAACATATGTGTATAGCCATTACAACATATGCAACATCCAGATAAAACATATGCTACATCCAAACTGAAACATACGAAACATACACCTGAAACACATACGCCGCCCGGAGTTCGATGCCCACGGTCACCCGTCATGGGAGCAGCAAATGGCGTATACAGATGCGAGCCTGTGCTCCTCTCATGAAATCCCAGGGCTGGTCATTCTCTCTCTGTCGTCACTGCACACTCTCTGGTCACACTGTGCATACACCGGCCCCACACGCCGAATGCATCCCACGCCGAGCGAGTGGCTGCACACGCTCCCAAGCGCTGACCCGCGGAAAGGACACGTGCGGTTCCCGTCTGATTGCAACTAGGTGCCTCTCTTTTTTCTTGCTTATCACGCCGCGTGGGTCGAGGTTCGTGTAGATGGACGGACGTCCTCAGCTAAGCATTACCGATACTTAAAATAGTCTCCACCATATGGCTTGAGATTCAATCCTAAAAGTAAATGGCCACATCAGTTAGATGCAAATAAATGCATTGTCCTTGTCCCCGTTTCAAGAACACGACACACCTGGATGATGCACTTCTTCATTGTAATCATTTTTTAGATTGTCAGAATTTGCCTGGAGAAAGCATTTTTCTGACTCTCTCCTTAACATAAAAACAGATCGGATTCCTTCTTGCCCCTTGCAAGGAGCCACTTTGTAGATGGCCGTTTGGTAGAGCTTCTTACAAAAAGCCGCAAGAAAGCAGAGTGAGCCATGCCAAAGTCACTGTAGCTGTGCCTTGAACCATAAAAGAAACAACAATTTTTCGGTTCAGATGACGAAGTTGACACCTTGGAAGGAAAAAAACTGCACCTGTCTGATAGCCATGGCTAAAATTTTTGTGACACAGGTTGTTGTTCTAGGCCTAAGGGCCTCCGAACACCGGTCGCGGCACGAGCGAAATTAAGCGAGGCATGCGCGAATAGGGAATACAACTGCCTTTTTCTGCATTCCAATTGTTTACCCCCTTAAAACCCTTTGCCGGGGCTATTTATACACGCCCATAGACTTTTCGTGGAACACTAATGCCCTCCTACCTACCCTAAATCTGAGGAATATTCTTCGTCGCCCAGGGCTCGCTCGTCCTTTGGAGTCCCCGCCTCCCTTGGTTGGTGCCTGCCAGAGCGACCTGACCAACCTGACGTAATGGGCCCGGAGTGGCGGGGCTTGACGGGCGCGCTCCTGCGAAATGTCTTCACCTGGGCGAGACCTGCAAGGAAAATCAAACGAATCACAATATCGACAAAACATTTCACGCTCGGCGGAGCCCCTGGCCAGCTCAGCGGAACTTACCTCGCCTTGGCGAACAGGCACGCCGGCAACTGGCTTCGCCCGGCTGTGCCCCGCCTATTCGCCCCGGCAAATAGATGTCTTGGGTCATCATTTTTTATCCGCCGACCTTTGGCTAGGTCGAAAACAGTGGTACATGACCTGCGAGGCTTAAGCGGAGCCAAGTCCCTGGCTATTTAAGTTCCACCGGGGGCGAAAGTGGTGACCCGCACAGCGGTGGTGTCGACCCCCAACACAGGTTGTTTGTTTATCATTCTCCTTTCTCGGCCATTCGAGAAGTTCATCAAGGCAATAGCGCTCCAGATTGCGTCGGTCAATTTCTGATTATGTCCATAGTTTGGACCTGCTCCCCGCATGTTGTGCACTTAGGTGCGAATCTTTTGTTGCCACATGCACTTTTGCTTGGGTTTTTCACGAGGGCCCCATTACAAAGAGTGACAATTATGGGAAACCAAGTCACCTGATTCCCGTACACATGTCTGTCTCATCTTCTTCATTACAATACAAAGAGAGAACTCATGATCCAAACGGCAGAGGTTGACACAGGAAAGAATATTCTGTGTCATTCACAAGTTTAGTAGCATCTGGAATACACGTGGTGCCTCCAGTCTTTGACTAATGACCACAGCTTTGTATTTTTTATCGGAAGGGAGCAACGGTTCTCCTCTCTTCCATTCCATTCACTGTCCTAGTAATCCGACAGTTTAACAAGCTATCGAAGAGTTGAAGTAATTACTTTGTAGTAATCCTCGTTTTTCCCTTTCATTTTCTTGATCATGTTTCTTGTGTTAGATTTCGGACTCCAGCACAACTCTCTCATTTTTACACAGCCCCATTTCTTAGTGCGCAGAAGCTCATTTTTACATCACCATGGCCAAAGAGCTCAAGGTGCTCCACGCGCTCGACGCCGCCAAGACGCAGTGGTACCACTTCACGGCGATCGTGATCGCCGGCATGGGCTTCTTCACCTACGCCTACGACCTCTTCTCCATCTCGCTCGTCACCAAGCTCCTGGGCCGCATCTACTACTTCGAACCCAGCTCCAGGACCCCCGGCTCCCTCCCGCCCAACGTCTCCGCCGCCGTGAACGGCGTCGCGTTCTGCGGCACGCTCGCCGGGCAACTCTTCTTCGGCTGGCTGGGCGACAAGATGGGCCGCAAGAAGGTGTACGGCATGACGCTGATGCTCATGGTGGTCTTCTGCCTCGCGTCCGGCCTCTCGTTCGGGTCCACGCCCAAGGGCGTCATGGCCACGCTCTGCTTCTTCCGCTTCTGGCTCGGCTTCGGCATCGGCGGCGACTACCCGCTGTCCGCGACCATCATGTCCGAGTACGCCAACAAGCGCACGCGCGGCGCCTTCATCGCGGCTGTCTTCGCCATGCAGGGCTTCGGCAACCTCACCGGTGGCATCGTCGCCATCATCATCTCGGCGGCGTTCAAGTCTCGCTTCGACGCGCCGGCGTATAAGGACGATCCCGCCGGCTCCACGGTGCCGCAGGCGGACAATGCGTGGCGCATCGTCCTCATGTTCGGCGCCATCCCGGCGCTGCTCACCTACTACTGGCGCATGAAGATGCCCGAGACGGCTCGGTACACCGCGCTGGTGGCCAAGAACGCCAAGCAGGCGGCGTCCGACATGACGCAGGTGCTCAACGTGGAGATCGTCGAGGATTCGGAGCACGCGGAGGAGCTGGCGCGGCGCGAGCAGTTCGGGCTCTTCTCCCGGCAGTTCGCGAGGCGGCACGGCCTGCACCTGCTGGGCACGACGGTGTGCTGGTTCCTCCTGGACATCGCCTTCTACTCGCAGAACCTGTTCCAGAAGGACATCTACACGGCCGTGAACTGGCTGCCCAAGGCGGACACCATGAACGCGCTGGAGGAGATGTTCAAGATCTCCCGCGCGCAGACGCTCGTCGCGCTGTGCGGCACCATCCCGGGCTACTGGTTCACCGTCTTCTTCATCGACATCATCGGCCGCTTCGCCATCCAGCTCGGCGGCTTCTTCTTCATGACGGCGTTCATGCTGGGTCTCGCCATCCCGTACCACCACTGGACGACGCCGGGGCACCACGTCGGCTTCGTCGTCATGTACGCGTTCACCTTCTTCTTCGCCAACTTTGGTCCAAACTCCACCACCTTCGTCATGCCGGCAGAGATCTTCCCAGCAAGGCTGCGGTCCACCTGCCACGGCATCTCTTCAGCTGCAGGGAAGTCTGGCACCACATCGGCTTCGTCGTCCTGTACGCCTTCACCTTCTTCTTCGCCAACTTCGGGCCCAACTCCACCACCTTCATCGTGCCGGCGGAGATCTTCCCCGCGCGGCTGAGGTCCACGTGCCACGGCATCTCGGCGGCGGCCGGGAAGGCCGGGGCCATCATCGGTTCCTTCGGCTTCCTGTACGCGGCTCAGAGCACGGACCCGAACAAGACGGACGCAGGGTACCCGCCGGGCATCGGAGTCCGCAACTCGCTGTTCGTCCTCGCCGGCTGTAACGTCGCCGGGTTCTTTTTCACGTTCCTCGTGCCGGAGTCAAAGGGGAAGTCGCTGGAGGAACTCTCCGGTGAGAACGAAGACGAGGAGGCTGAAACGTCCGCTGCGGCCGAGTACATGACTGCGCCGGCGCCACCGGCTTGATGGAAGAAGCATGCCAGTCGTGATCGACTGATCGTGGGTGGGCGTTACTTGTTTGCAAAGCCAAATCTATATTGTCATTGTTGTTACCGTTTCGTGATCGATTTGTTGTGTACCAGCATCACAATGTGGAACTAGGAAAACTATAAACTTGTACCATTTTTTCCCTAAAAATATTCTCTACTTGTTTATGATCAACATAAGATATTTTGAATTGGTTTATTTCTGTTCTTATTACTTTATTGCTCGTAGTTGAACACATTATTTACTTAAAAGAAGTATGATCCAAATAACTTTAAATATAACACCAATAAATAGATGATATTTTAAGAAGGAAACTGGAGCTAATTTCATATTTGTATGTTAAAATAAATTAATTATAAATTTCTAGAGATCAAAACCACTTTTTAACCACCTAGAGGACCAAAATTTACTCGATTTCTACCGTTAGAGGATTTCATAATTTAAATTTGAAAATTGGATTACATTGTAAGTTGGAGGTAAAAAATAATGGTAATGCTCTCTACCGCGGGATGGACCTGCCTGCCCCAACGCGTCGTGTCACGCAAGCCCTATGGCCTTATGCCTCGCGTGCCCCACCAGCACCTCATGCCTCGCGCCCCCCACCAACGCCTTGTGCCTCGCGCCGCACGATGCTCGCGTCGCGTCGCCTGTGCCTCGCGCCTCGCATTGCGCTCCGCCGCACCTCGCGCATCCTGCCCGGATTCGTGCTGTGCACAGCCAAGGTCCGTCCTCTACACCGTGGCAAGCTCCGTGCCAGCGTCAAGCTTCGCGTCAATGAGTGTCCATTGGGGATGGCAAGTAGATGAGCACATGTTGCAACCATATGTTTCATGCGTTTTAGATGTATGTTGCTTATGTTTTATTTGGATGTTGCAAAAGTAGATCTGGTGTTGCATATGTTGCAATGACTATACACATATGTTTCAAGTTTTTGTTTCGAATGTTTTAGCTGTTTCAAATGTGTGTTGCAAGTGTGTTTATTTGGATGTTGCATATGTTGCACTAGATATACATATATGTTGCAAGTGTTTTATCTGTATGTTGCATATGTTACAGTGCCCATACACATATGTTGCAAACGTATGCTATAAATATTATATCTGTTTTGGACGTATGTTACAGCAAATGCTTTATGTTGCAAGTGTTGCGTAAGTAGGCGTGGCAAAGGGCGCAAGCGAAGGTGGTCCCTGTTGGGGGCAGGCCCCACCGTTGGGCACCCCACGCGGCTCGTCTGCCGACTAGAGGTCTCCCATGGGCGAAATGAAGAAAAGACAACACACGAGGGCCTCTTCGTCGTTTTTGCGAAAGGGCAAAACCTGAGCTCTAGCCCTGCTTGGATGGGGACACCACGATCCATTCATTGCCTCGGCGAGATGACGATAGCCCACATCGTCTATCTTTGTGCGTCTATTTGCCATGGTGAGAGCAACTCCAACAGAGCCCCCTACTTCAGCCCTCATCCTACTTTTGAGAGCTCAGAGACAAAAAATGCACTCCAGCAGGGCCCCTACTAGAGCTCTCAAATTTGAGAGAGCCCTCAGATCTTTCATTTGGCCCTCAATCCTAGGGGCTCTAGCACTGGCCCTCAAATTACGGTTGGCGTTCATTTCCCTCGCCCACTCCGTCTCGCGCCCTCTTCCCCCTCCCGCCCGATCCCACGTGCGCCGCTAATTTTTCCCGCTCGAGCCTGCTAGCGTGCAGCGCCCTCCCGCGCGACTTCCTTCTCTTGCGCTCGACTTCCCTCTTTTGTCTCGCAGAAGCTGAGGCTCGCAGATTGGAGTCCGTCTGGTCTGGCTCCATCCCTTCTTCCTCACTTAACCGTTCTCCTGGTGGTCGGTGATGTCTCTGCTGCCTGACCCTCGCTGCGTAGCTCCGGGCGGCGGCCGTGACAAGGGAGAGGGTCTCATGACTCGACTACAGCCGGCCGGAGATCCAGGTGAGATGCAATCTCGAATTATTTTGGCTTTTCTTGTTTATGTACTGAAAGGACCTAATTGGCCTAGAGGGGGGTGAATAGGCCTTTTTGCAAAACCTGAAACTCACAAACTCGAATTTGCGGAAGTTAAATACCAGACTGGAAGTTCCGGTGGTCTAGATCAGAAGTTCCGGTAAGGGGGACCAGAACTTCTGGTGCAGACCTTTAGAACTTCTGGTGCCCTAAATAAGCTATGAAATCAAAGTGAATCGAGTTGGGATTTTAGATCCAAGTGTTACCGCACCCTCCTAGAGCTTGTTGATGAGTATGTTGAACTCCTCAAGGCTTTGCACCACACCAAACCGTAGATCGGGACCTCCCACCTAAGAAGATGGGGGTAGAGAGGAAGAACAAGAACACAAGAACAAAGGATAGTCGATGCTACCGCCATAGCAAGACAAGCTATTTTTATCGAGGTTCGGCAATCCCCACTAAGGAGTTCCTACTTCCTCATTGTTGAGGTGACCACGAAGGTCCGACCACTAAGGTCTCTTCCCTCAAGCAACCATGAAGGTTAGCTTGAGATTTCCACTAAGGATCAAAGAGTGATACAAACACTTCGGGGTGCCCTCACAAATGTATCAATACGGGCAACCACGAAGAACGCCTAGCCGGCTAGGGTTCCAATACCCAAGAGAAACAAACACAAATCAAGCCGGCAAAACGAGGAATCCAAGTGCTCAAATCGAAGATCGATGCTCCCGCTCTCAAATCTCACGTCCCTAGCTCAAACAATCGAAGGTTGAAGCTTGGAGGCAAAGAGGGAGAGAGAGTGGGCGAGTCACAGCTTAGAGGAGTTGGGAGAGCATAAATGAATGTTCAAAGCTCGGGCAACGGTTAGAAATGAGGTGAGTAGCTTATATACTCGGGCTTAGATGAGCCACCGGAAGTTCTGGTGGAAGCCACCGGAACTTCCGGTCAAACGACATCAGACCGTTGGGCTTGTCAGTCAACTTGGGTCCACCGGAACTTCCGGTGCGAGCACCGGAACTTCCGTTCTGTATTGGAACCTCTAGACAGAACCCAGAACAATTCTCTCGCACGCAAACATGCGCGCAAACTGCACCAACCGGAAGTTCCGGTGCCTGACCAGAACTTTCGGTAAGTACCGGAACTTCCGGACGGAGACCAGAACAAAATACTCGCATGCGGACGCGCGCGGGTGCCAGCGACCAGAACTTCCAGTCCAGCTCACCAGAACTTCCGGTGCACGTCTCTCTAGCCTACTAAGCTTCGATAAGAGCACTTTTATCCCTATTTTCCCAACTAGATTTGTATCCCTCTTGATAGTGCGGCGTTGCCTACGACTCAAATCAAGATAAACGGTGTTGAAGCCTTTGAGTCGAAGCGCCTTTTGTCCATCAAAATTTAGGGTGCTATAATTCACCGAATATTCTTTTTCAATTCCATCAATGGACTAACACCTGTAGATTACACTTGATAAATATGTCAGCCCCTAATTTGATTGTTATTAATTATCCAAAACCCACATCGGTGGCGAATGCACTTACAAACTCCCCCTTTTTGGTAATTGATGACAACCAATTTAGGCTTACAATAGATAGAAAGAATTGAAGCTTTTGAATTCCAAAATTCAAGTTGGGCTCTCCCTTAATGTATGCATAGGGTTTGAAATTCCAAATCTTGATTCAAGTCAAGATTGCATACATTAAGAATAAGCTCCCCCTAAATTTTGCAATCCGTGGGGTGCCTAAGTGTGTGTGAAACAATAAAATGGTGATGCATATGACATGTTATATCACAAGAATAAATCAAGAGAACTTGAATGGTTATGCAAGAAAGAAAATGACTTAAACTCAACATAACCATTCTTAAATAAACAACCACCAAAAGCATCAACACAAAAGGCTAAACAAGCTAAGATAGACATTAAGCATAAAAGTTTTTTTAGCCTACACTCAACCATCACACACACAGTTCAAGTTTACCACAAGGTTCACCACACGAGATAAAGTTATTACATAACAAAATTTTTAACTACCCCTTTTACATCAAGATAAAAAGCCTAACACTCCCCCTTTGGCATCAAATGCCAAAAAGGGTAGGCTCCAAGAAGCTCCAAGGGGCAAAGGCAGCGAGGGATCTACTCATCATCATCGTCATCAGCAGCATAGTCCACCAGATTGTTCTTGCCAAGAGGATCTGCTGAAGTGGACTGCCCAAAGTGAGGGGCAAAAGCTGTAGCACGGGAGGTAGAAAGCCGAGAAATACCATCTGCACCACTGAAGATGTCCTGATAAGCAAAGCTAGCCTCGGTGCCAACAGGAATACCACCACATAGGTGGGATCAAAGGCACTAGGCTGCTAAAAGCCCTGCTGCTGCTCAAACTCCTAATAATCCTCCGTGTCATGCTGCTCCTCATCATCAAACTGTTGTCTAGAGTAGTTGTCATATTCCACATAAGGATCTACAAAGGAGCAAAGAGGAGAAGCTGGAGGAAGACCGGCCTTCTCCTCCATACGCCGCATGCGTTTGTCCTGCTTGGCCTGACAATAGCAGAAGAAAGACATGAACCTCTAAAGCGCTTGGCGAGTGGCATCCATGGGACCATGACCATGGCCACGCCCACGCCCATGGCCATGCCCACGCCCACTGTCACACTGAACCTCTTGTCAAGTCCAAAGCAAACTAGGATCCTAGGAGCATGATTCTGAACGGAAGTGGAGTCGCCAATCTTGGGATCAATAGTAGCACAAAGCAAATTGTTGAGCACATAGAAATAAGGCTTCAGACCAACTGTCTTCCCATTAGCCTTCGCTAGAGTAACATACATACCGGCTTCAATGAAATCAGCCCTGCCAACACCATTGGGATAGTGATCATACAAGCTAGGAGCCTCACGGTCATGGTGATCAAACCCAAGGAGCCTAGAGAACTATCGGTAGTCACAGCGGTAGTGAAGGCGTTTGTCATCTAGTGAAGTACCTTGTGCTGTGAATCAATGTAAACTAACGCCCAAAACTGGCAGATGATCTCTGTGTTCCAATTATGCTTGAAGGTCATGAGTGGCAAGATGCGCCACTCCTCTAGCTTGGCAATCAATGCATCAACCTCTGGATGATGGTGTCCCTGTAGAGAGCTCAAAGTTGGTGCTTTATGGTTAATGATGGGTGTAGTGAGACCATGGATGCCATCCTTCATGCAGACAGACTCATAGTAGTCCTTGTGGAATTGGGACCAAAAGCGATCATCCACAGCTTCAAACTTTGACCATACAAAGGGATTCTCCTCCCGCATACGCCTGATATCTGAGGATTGCACCTTGTAGTTGATGGACTTCCTTGGAACACAATGAGCAGGCTCATGAGGGCGATGAATGCGAGGAGCACGTTCTGGAAACTGCTAGAGAACGCGGTTCATAGTGGCAGCACCAATGCGAACCGGAGAGTGGCGAACAACTCCCGGATCAATAGCATGGCCCTCCACATCAATCACACTAGGAGCCACTGCATCATGAACCCGATCATGGTGTAAGGGTGGAGGACATGGGATGGTAGAGCGATCTGGGAAGAACCATGGACCTTCTTCACTGTCTTGCTGTTGCTGAGAAGACTGAGCATTGCTTGGATGACGAGCATGACTACCACGGGGACGATCCTCCTCACCATCCCCCAAACTTTGAGGACGAGGACGAGAGGCACGATTAGGATTGGCACGAACCATACTGCAATACAAACATGGCAAGGAAGGGCTTAGACATGACACATATGGAATGCGGCAAATGGACGGACAAGCGGAGCCACGGACATGTGTTGTCCACTGCCCACCAGAAGTTCCGGTGTAGGGAACCGAAAGTTCCGGTCCAGGGCAGTGCGCGGCACGTGGTCACGTCCCAATGAATCCATCCATGGAACTTGTGCAAAAGGCATCAATACAACATGTATTGACTAAAGAAAGCAAGCACGTGCGAGAAATCGACCCAAAACAAAGTACATTGGGAGATCGAGCATGAAATCCTAGTACCTTGTTCCTCAAAGAGTGGGGGTCGAATCCACGCGTGCCGAGCCCTCCCGGCACCCACCAACACCACCAAGACGATCTCCAAGGCTTGGGCAAGCTCCCCTTCAAAGGGATTCGAAAAATAATGGAGGAGGAGGGAGATCAACGGTGGGAAAGGTGAGGGCGCCGCCGCTGACATCGGTTAGAGCAGGAGAAGGGTCGGGGTGAGGAGGGATGGTAATTTATTATTTTTACCCTATGGCCCGCTAATATACCATTGTCAAAAAGGCTTACTGGAAGTTCCAATGAGGGTTACCGGAGGTTTCGGTTGGCCAGGTCAGATTTGCGCAGAGGATTTGAACAACCGGAAGTTCCGGGCCACAACCGGGAGTTCCGGTAGGGGCCATCGGAAGTTCCGGTAGGCCAAAATCCAGCGAGAAGCATTCCTAGAAGTGGTGAACAATATGATATACTCAAACCAACTCAAATATGTCTAGATTTCATGAAATCAGTACATAACTATGGACACATTGGAGCTATGAAAAATAGGTTTTGAAAGTTTCACACAACTTTTCACAAGAGTTTTATCCAATTCTAAAGCATACAAGTGTGCACAAGATGTCAAGCCACGTTACGAGAATCAATGATATTGAGCTCATGCCTCAAAGCATAAAATCTTGACTCATCTAGAGGCTTTGTGAAGATATCGGCTAGCTGAAATTCGGTTCTCACATGTTGCACATCGATATCTCCTTTGGCTTGGTGGTCTCTCAAGAAGTGATGGCGAATGTCTATGTGCTTTGTTCTTGAGTGGTTTACAAGATTGTCAGCTAGCTTGATTGCTCCCTCATTGTCACATAAGAGAGGAATCTTACTTTGCTCACAACCAAAGTCTCTCAAGGTTTGCTTCATCCAAAGCAGTTGGGCACAGCAAGCGCCGGCCGCCACATACTCGGCCTTAGCTGTGGATAAGGCAATAGAGTTTTGCTTCTTAGAACTCCATGACACCAAATACCTACCAAGAAATTGGCATGTCCCGGATGTACTCTTTCGCTCTACCCTGCAACCGGCATAATCCGAGTCGGAATAGCCAAGTAGAGTGAAAGTGGAGCCCTTTGGATACCACAAACCAAGACTAGGAGTGAGCACAAGATACCAAAAAATTCTCTTAATAGCCATGATATGACATTCTTTTGGATTGGCTTGAAATCTTGCACACATGCACACGCTAAGCATAATATCGGGCCTAGATGCACAAAGGTAAAGCAAGGATCCAATCATGGAGCAATATACCTTTTGATCTACGACCTTGCCATCTCCATCAAGGTTGAGATGTCTGGTTGTAGGAATTAGGGTCTTAATGGGCTTGGCCTTGTCCATGTCAAACTTCTTTAGCATGTCGGTGGTGTACTTGGTTTGACTTATGAACGTGCCATCCTTGAGTTGCTTGATTTGAAATCCAAGAAAGTATGTCAACTCCCCCATCATGGACATCTCAAACCTTTTTGTCATGATCCTACTAAATTGCTCACAAAAATCTGCATTAGTATTACCAAATATAATGTCATCGACATATATTTGGCAAATAAAGATATCATTATTGACTTTGTGAGTAAATAAAGTAGGATCGGCCTTCCCAATCTCAAACCCTTGTTTGAGTAGGAAGTCCTTGAGACAATCATACCAAGCTCTAGGGGCTTGCTTAAGCCCATAGAGCGCTTTGTCAAGCTTGTAGACGTGATCGGGATGATGTGGATCTTCAAAACCCGGTGGTTGCTCCACATACACGGTTTCGGAGAGGGGGCCATTGAGGAATGCACTTTTCACGTCCATTTGAAACAACTTGAAATCATGGTGAGCAGCAAAGGCAAGTAATATGCGAATAGATTCAAGCCTAGCTATAGGTGCATAGGTCTCCCTAAAATCCAAACCTTCGATTTGAGTGAAACCTTTGGCGACCAACCGTGCCTTGTTCCTTATGACCACGCCATATTCATCTTCTTTGTTGCGGAAGACCCACTTGGTACCTATCACATTTTGCATGGGCCTTTCCACCAAGGACCAGACTTCATTCCTAGTGAAGTTGTTCAATTCCTCTTGCATGGCCATCATCCAATCCGGGTCCTTCAAAGCATCCTCCACCCTTTCTAGCAATTTGGAAGAAACAAAAAAGTAATGCTCACAAAAAGCTACTAAACAAGAGCGTGTTGTTACCCCTTGTTGTATGTCTCCCAATATGCTATCAACGGGATGGTCCCGTTGAATGGATTGATGAACTCTTGGGTGAGGGAGGATTGTTCTTGTTTGGATTGGACCATCATCTTCATCTTCATTGTCTTGATTGATTGGAGGATCAAGATCTTGATTGTCTTGATCACCACCTTAGTTGTCTCCTTGAGCTTGTGGTGGATCTTGACTAGCTTGTTCTCTTGAGTCATGACCCCTTCTTGAGATGGAAGCATCACCATGGGCATTGGTTGACCCATGATGCATGTTTGGATCATGAGGAATTTGCACATGCACATCATCTTCATCTTCAACGGGTTTCACTTCACCGGTGGCAAACTTCTTGATCACTTGATGAGATGGTTCTTCTTTACCTAAAATTTTAGCATTGACTTGCTCCTTTTGAGAGCCGTCGCTTTCATCAAAAGTCACGTCTACCGCTATTTCAATTTGGCCGGTGGCCTCATTGAAAACACGGTAGGCATGTTCGTTAGTAGCATAACCAAGTAAGAACCCCTCATTAACCTTTGGTGCAAACTTAGAGCTTTTGGATTTCTTATTATGTATGAAACACTTGCATCCAAAAACTCTAAAGTAATCCAGCTTAGGTTTTTTACCGGTTAGAAGCTCGTAGGCGGTCTTGTTCCTTATCTTGTGGAGGTACAAGCGGTAGATGGCATGACATGCCGTGTTCACCTCTTCCACCCAATAATCTTTCTCCAAAATCTTGTACTCATCCAACATTGCTCTTGTGGCTTCAATGAGCGTTCGGTTCTTCCTCTCCACAACATCATTTTGTTGTGGAGTGTATGGAACCGAAAACTAATGCTTGATGCCTTCTTCATCAAGGAATGCTTCAATGTTGGTGTTCCTAAACTCTGTCCCATTGTCACTTCTCACTTTCTTGATCTTCACTTCAAACTTATTTTGAGCTCTCCTTGCAAATTTCTTGAAGATCCCTTGGGTTTCGCTTTTATCTTTCAAAAAGAACACCCAAGTGAAGCGAGAAAATCGTCAACAATTACAAAACCATATTTGTTACCTCCAATGCTTATATAAGCATTGGGTCCGAACAGATCCATGTGAAGTAACTCAAGTGGCCTTGTTGTAGTGATGATGTTCTTAGCAGGATGCTTGGCTCCAACTTGCTTACCCGCTTGACATGCACTGCAAATTCTATCTTTCTCAAAAGAAACATTTGTTAGTACAAGGATGTGTTTGCCTCTTTGAAGGTCAGCCAAGTTCCTCATGCCAACATGCGCTAGTCGGCGATGCCGTAACCAGCCCATGCTAGATTTTGCCACTAAACAAGTCTCGGACCCCACTCTACTAGATGAGAAATCAACTAGGTAGAGCTTGCCCTTTAATTGACCCATAAAAGCAATAGAGGAATCCGATCTTCTAGAGACTTCTACACCCTTATCCATAAAGAGAAAATTGTAACCCTTCTCATAAAGTTGTGAGACGGACGACAAATTGTATCCCAATGAATCCACAAGTAATACATTGGAAATAGAATTATCATTTGAGATAGCAATTTTACCCAAACCGAGAATGTCCCCCTTACTATTGTCACCAAAGACAATCCTTCCACTTGTGATTTGATTTGGTTGAAAGGAGGTGAACATGTTCTTCTCTCTGGTCATATGATTGGTGCATCCACTATCAAGCACCCAACTTGGCCGGCCGGAGGAATATTCCTACAAAACAAGATTAAGCTTTTGGTTTAGGTCCCGAGATGGAACCTAGGGGGTTAGAAACATAAGACTTGGGTACCCACACACTCCTCAAGATTTGTCTCTTCTTGAGGGCGCCCACATACTTCACAACAATCTTGCCATCCTTGTCCCAACAACACATATAATCACAAATGTGATTGCGTGAAATAGGCACTTGTTGCTTGGACACCTCCACTTGCTTCTTCTTGTTGTTCTTGTTGTTGACAACTGGAGTTGTAGGTGTAGCAACATTGTTCACCTTGTTGATAAGGTCAACAAGTGGCTCACTCTTGTTGAACTTCACACAAGCCACCCCATTAATCATTTTCTTCCATTGGCTTTGCCATCATACCTATTGTAACCAATGCCATCCTTAACCATGGGGTTCCTTGATGCCTTGAACACATTTGCCGGTTGCTTATCCTTGCACTTGCAACCATTCTTGACAATTGTGTTCAACCTTTGGATCTCCTTATCCTTCTTGGCTAGCTCATCAAGGTTAGTAGCACAAGCATGTATATCAATATTAGAGCATCTTTCACAACCTTTACTAGTTGTAGCTTTGGCATCCTTGGAAACGATAGAAGTGCTAGTCCAAAGTTTGTCATAGTTTAGTTCAAGCTCATGATATTTATTTGTCAAGCTTGTAAGGCTTTCTTGAGTCAAACTATGATCATTATTTAGACTTGCCAAAGAGTCATTGAGTGAAGAATGTTCCTTAGCCAAGCGCTCATTAGCATCCTTGGCTAAAGACAATTCTGCACTCAACTTCTCAACCTTCTCCTTCTCCTTGGAGAGACATGCCTCAAGTCCTTGGGTTTTCTCCCTTTCCTCTAGGAGCAATTCCCCTTGCGACTCAATGCATGACTCAAGCTTATCTTTGGCATATATTAGCTTCAAGATTTTAGTTGCAGCAGCGTTACCATATCTTTTGATGAGATTATAAGCATAGTTTTCATCATTTTCATCATCACTATCACATTCACTAGTGGTATGTGTAGGAGGATCAAGTTGTACCTTATCTCCTAATGCCATAAGGCAAGTAGGAGCATCATAGTCGTCATCGAAGAGGTTGGTGAAGAGTTCTAGGTGATGAAGAAGTGTTGGTGAAGAGAGATGTTGATGAAGCATTATCGATGAGGACCTTTGTTGAGGAAGAAGTTTCTTGTATAGCAATTGCGGCCACACTCTTCTTCTTATTTTCATTGTCATCATCATTATCACTATCTGATTGCCATTCTTGACCTAGATGTGCTTCACCTCTCTTCTTGTCCTTGTACTTCTTGTCACCTTGCTTGCTATATCTTGACTTCTCCCCTTGTTAGGACAATCGGCCGCAAGATGGCCGGTGTCACCACACTCATAGCAAAACCTCTTCTTGTATGGCTTGTTTCCTCCATATCTCATCATCTTTTCTTTCTTCATTCTCAAATACTTCATGTAATTTTTTACTAGCAAGGCATGTTCTTCGTCAAGGTCATTATCATCATTGTTATGCCTATGCTCACAACACCCTTTGTGGCAATGACTTGACTCATTTCCATGTGATGCCATGAGGGCAATACTCTTCTTTAGCACACTTGCTTCCTTGGCTTCATCATCAAGTACCTCATGATGCATCAACTTGGCTAGCATCTCTTGTGGTGTTATTGTGGTATAGTTGTCTCTCTCCATTATGACGGAAGCAAGCATGTTGTTCTTTTGTCTATACACTCTACATATTTTCCTTGCGGCGGAGTTGTCATCCCATCTTGTGTCTCCAAGTGCTCTAATTTTGTTGATCAAGGTCATGAACCTATCAAACATTGCTTGAGTATTTTCTCCTTCTATCATGGTAAAGTTCTCAATCTTTCCTTGCAAGAGCTCAATGTTTCCAATTCTTACACTCTTGTCTCCTTCAAATGATACCTTCAAAGTATCCCAAATTTGCTTTGCATTGACCATTCCATTAACCTTGTTGTTGTCTTCCGGAGTGAGGCATTGCAAAATCAAGGTTGCCGTCATTGCATTGAGGTGAAAGTCTCTTTCATCTTTGGGTGACCACTCATTAGGATCGAGGCAGATTGACACCAACATCCACTACTTCCCAACATCTTGCGGCTATAAGATGCAACTTCATCCTATGAGCCCAATCGTTGTACCTTATACCATCAAATGGAGGTGGCTTTCCGGGATTGATCATGGGCAAGGTAGGATTGTTGTTCTTGCTTGATCCACCATAATCAAAACTGGTTCTATTGTAGCTCTTCGGTGTCTTGCTTGCATCACCATCATCACTTGATGATTCTTGACTTTTCTTGTCTAGAAGTTGTTGCATCTTGTCTAGTTGCTCTTGCATCTTATTCATTTGCTCTTGTTGTTGCAGCTGCAGGGATGCGGTGATTTGAGCTGCGATTTGATCAACAATTTGCTTTTGTTCTTCCGGATCCATCTTGGCCAATGTTACTCCTCATGTGGTGAAGCGTTTATCTGAGGGACCAAGGCTCTGATACCAATTGGAAGGACCTAATTGGCCTAGAGGGGGGTGAATAGGCCTTTTTGCAAAACCTAAAACTCACAAACTCGAATTTGCGGAAGTTAAATACCAGACCGGAAGTTCCAGTGGTCTGGATCGAAAGTTCCGGTAAGGGAGACCAGAACTTCCGGTGCAGACCTTCAGAACTTCTGGTGCCCTAAATGAGCTACGAAATCAAAGTGAATTGAGTTGGGATTTTAGATCCAAGTGTTACTGCACCCTCCTAGAGCTTGTTGATGAGTATGTTGAACTCCTTAAGGCTTGGCACCACACCAAACCATAGATCGGGACCTCCCACCTAAGAAGATGGGGGTAGAGAGGAAGAACAACAAGAACACAAGAACAAAGGGTAGTCGATGCTACCGCCACAGCAAGACAAGCTATTTTTATCGAGGTTCGGCAATCCCCACTAAGGAGTTCCTACTTACTCGTTGTTGAGGTGACCATGAAGGTCTGACCATTAAGGTCTCCTCCCTCAAGCAACCACGAAGGCTAGCTTGAGATTTCCACTAAGGATCAAAGAGTGATACAAACACTTCGGGGTGCCCTCACAAATGTATCAATACGGGCAACCACGAAGAATGCCTAGCCGGCTAGGGTTCCAAGAACCCAAGAGAAACAAACACAAATCAAGCCGGCACAACGAGGAATCCAAGTGCTCAAGTCGAAGATCGATGCTCCCGCTCTCAAATCTCACGTCCCTAGCTCAAACAATCGACGATTGAAGCTTGGAGGCAAAGGGGGAGAGAGAGTGGGCGAGTCACAGCTTGGAGAGAGTTGGGAGAGCAGAAATGAATGTGCAAAGCTCGGGCAACAGTTAGAAATGAGGTGAGTAGCTTATATACTCGGGCTCGGATGAGCCACCGGAAGTTTTGGTGGAAGCCACTAGAACTTCCGGTCAAACGAGATCAGACCGTTGGGCTTGTCAGTCAACTCGGGTCCACCGGAACTTCCGGTGCCAGGACCAGAACTTCCGGTCCGTATCGGAACCTCTGGATGGAACCCAAAACAATTCTCTCGCACGCGAACGCGCGCGCAAACTGCACCAACCAGAACTTTTGGTGCCTGACCGGAACTTCCAGACGGAGACCGGAACAAAATACTTGGACATGGACGCGTGCGGGCGCCAGCGACCGGAAGCTCCAGTCTAGCTCACCAGAACTTCCGGTGCACGTCTCTCCAGCCTACTAAGCTTCGATAAGAGCACTTTTTATCCCCATTTTCTCAACTAGATTTGTATCCCTCTTGATAGTGCGGCGTTGCCTACAACTCAAATCAAGGTAAACGGTGTTGAAGCCTTTGAGTCGAAGCGCCTTTTGTCCATCAAAATTTAGGGTGCTATAATTCACCAAATATTTTTTTTCAATTCCATCAATGGACTAACACCTGTAGATTACACTTCATAAATATGTTAGTCCCTAATTTGATTGACATTAATTATCCATAACCCACATCGGGGGCGAATGCACTTACATGTACGCATCCAGACAGTAGCAGACTATGCGCTCAACTATGTCATCTAGAAGCATGATTTGATTCCACACCTCCGCACAGTGAATATGTCAATGATTCTGTATCCGATTTGTATGCTGATGTGTGTGAATTTGAGGCCACAGTGAATACATGAATGTTTGTTATTCCTATTTCTCAACTTATGAAATGTTCAAATTGTGATTGCCAACTGCTCGACGAAATGTGCAATGCGACGTTTATAATTTTATGGTTACAATGGTGAAGATCAGAAATTGTGAGAAGTTCATGCCCCCAATCAGCAACAAAAGGCCTAGAGGAACCAATTCACCACCAGCAACAGTGGATGTGTTTGATGTAGAAGAAGGTGAGAGTACAAAGAGCCAAACCCCTGACTCTTCCATGCCTAGCAGTAAAAGGCCTATGGGGAGGAAGCAAGCAAAGGAAAAGCTGAATAAAGGAGGAGAACCAACGAATTATAACTTGATAGAGAAATTTCTTGCAGAGAAAGAGAAAGTTAGAGAGGATAGGTGGCAGGAGAGCAAGATGTTGCATGAGCGCAGATTATCACTTGAAGCGCGCAAGATTGAAAATGAGAAGAATCGGTTGTGGGAACAAGAAAAAAAGATTATGTTTTGTGACCTCGACACATTGGACCCATCCCAAAAGGCATATGCGACAGCAATGAGGGCTCAAATTGTAGCTGAAAAGATGGTGGCATTCAACAATAATGCTTTCGGTGGTAGTAGCAGTGGAGGACACGAAGCTAGTGGCTGAGGAGAAATTTGATAAGAATTGTTATGTTTTCGTTTAGGACTATGTGTCTTTTCATTTAATAATGATGTCGTGAACTATTACTATGTCTTTTGATTTTAGATCAATGTCATCAATGTTCGTATTTCCTGTGTGCTTTGCTGGAATGCAACCAACCTCTTTGCAACATTACTGAAGTCATTATCAGGAAGATCATTCAGCAACACTGATATCTTCGGTACTGTTTCCTTATGATCTGAGCAATGGTGGAAAATTGCATCGACTGCAGTTTTGACAAGGGTCAGTGTGTTGGTATATTTTATATCAATGTCATCAAATTTGGACCAAATTTATGTTTGAATTTAAATTTGAATATTCATATTTCCGAGCATATTTTTAAGTATGGTGCTTCAGAGTTATAGTTTTAAAAAAATTATTATAGTGTGATGTTCTCAAATACATATGCATATAATGCATGAGAAAATAGAAGCAATTGAGAAGTAGGGTCCTTGTTCTAGGGGCTCCTGCTAGAGTTCAATCCAGAAAACAGGGCTCTCAAAAGTAGGGGCAACCCTCAAATGAAAAGTAGGGGCCCTGTTTTGAGGGCTACTGCTGGAGTTGCTTTGAGAGGAGCGGCGTTGGTTCGGGGGAAGGGCTCAGCCGAGCCGAGCTATTCGCTTAGGCGGACAGATGTCAACGATGCACTTATCAATTTCTTTGCAGCTTTCGCTTTTTGAAGGAGCTCACCGCTAGAAGACGGCTGACAGTTTTTGACGGCCAAGGCCCACCCTGTCGGACTAGGGGGTGACATGGCACCTGGAGCTGGTTGGATCAGCTTAGGTGGGTGGCATCCAGGGCAGGCGGGAGCTTCAAATGGTGAATGGACCCCCGGGCGGTGGGGAATATTCCTCGAATATAGAGTAGTTGTAAGGGCATTTGTGTCCCATGAAAAGCCTACGGGCATGTATGAATAGCCCTCACCGAGCAATTGTAATAGGAGGACAATGGAATAAGAGCATTCTGCTTATTTCGCTTGTGCTCCATATTGGTCACTTTCCTTTTTGCTTGATTCCACTCTCACTGCAACCAGTGTTCATGGGCCTTCGGCCCAAAACAACATTAGCGCCCACCGTGGTTGTTGCTTGAGCTTGTCATGGCACCCAAAAAAGATAAGGCGAAGACAGGAGCGAACAAGGCGGAGGCCTCCAAGGCAACAATCGTCACCGCCGCCGCAGCAGGGACTGGCGTGGCCCCATCGTGCCTAGAGCCCACTGCGATGATAACGCAGGGTGATGAAACCGTATCGCCCAACGGCCACGATGAGATGCCAGAAGGCAGCATCCAAGAAGTACCCCTAGATCAGAATGGCAACGAAATCCGAGAAGATGAAGAGGAAGAGGATGGAGAGATCACAAAGCCAGCAAGAAACCTCAAGACACTAAATCAGTACTAGTAAGACATCCTCAGACTTTAGGGCGAGAAGGAGCAATTGCTCAGACAAGCCGCTGTGCGAAACAGGTCTGAGAAAACGCAAAGAGCAATCATGGAAGTTGAAATCCAAAAGAATAGGTTGGTAAGAGAAATTCAAGGGCTACAGGGCATTCGCATTGACGAAAACGTCATTATACCAGGCGGCGACCTTTGCGATGAAGACAAAGATGCTTATGACCCAACTTCACCACTATCAAAAGACTTTCAACTGTATCATGGCCAGTAGGCTACAAGCCTCGCATCCTGATCTTCGACGAAAAACAAACCCAAGAAAGTTCCTTGCGAGTTATGAAACAACGATAATATCAGCAGGGGGCGACACCAATATTCTCACCAAATCGCTCATCATGGTGGTCGATGATATCGCACATGATTGGTACACCTCATTGAAGCCTCTATCCATCAAGTCATGGGGCCAGGTCAGGGCGGAACTAGTATCCACATTCCAAGGATATCACCCAGGGACAAAAACAACAAGAGACCTCCTAAATTGCATTCAATGAGATGACGAATCCCAGTCAGAGTTCCTCGAAAGGTTCATTCAGACCAAAGCACAGGTGCCGAACAAACTAGAGGAGACAGTCATAGTAGCCGCTGTGGAGGGGCTGGCCATAGGCCAGTGTGCAGCACATTTGGCTCGGAACTACCCAACTTCAGTAAGAGAACTGTTTGAGGTAATAAGGCAATATGTTAGATCAGATGAAGACTTAAAGAAGCAAAAGGCAACATGAAATGCATGGTGACAAGCAGGCAAGGCACCTAGACCACCGCCAAACCCGAATCAGAGAAACATGAGACCATTCCGCGTGATAAACAATCTGCTAGAGCAACCGGAAGGTTCGTCAGCAAAGCAGAGTTTCCAAGGACCTCCACCAAACCAGCAGTATAGAAGTTTCGACCAAAGCCAACGTGGTGGCCGAGGAGGCCGTGACAGTAGAGGAAGGGGCAGAGCTCAGAGGATACCTTATTGTGCGGTATGCGGTGAAAATGCAGGGTACTTCACAAAAGATTGCAAATACAACAAAATGGCAAGAGAACTAAAAGAGAAAGATGAAGCCGCGAAAAGCAGCGAAACATCCAATCATGTATTCCACAATGCTAACCGTGAAATGGTAAGCAGCCAAGGTTTCAGCGTTACGTACATGGCCCCAAGCAGTTATGTTCCTCAGTACCCTAGCTTCTCGCATGGATATAACTAACACCCATACGCCTGGCAGTCACCAGTTTTCCCAATGTATCAACAATTCGCTCAGCACCTGGGGCATTTGGCAGTCATGACTTCGCTAGTTCAACAAGAACAGCAGCAATCAAGCCAACCTCAGTCAGCAAAGCAAGAAATGCCTAGGAGCACCAAGTGAAAGCCCAAGTTTGGTTTTGGTAATTAATGACACCAAGTTGCTAATGCCAATGTGTTAAGTGTTTTGAGTTAGGCACAAGCAACACACGTGATGAAGGAGCATGTGGCATGGAGTGATGGCCACAAGATCACAAGTGGTGGAGATGAACATAATATGGTGTACATGATGATCAAGTGGAAGAGAAAGATCTAAGAGCGCAAGGCAAAGGTATAAACATAGGGTTTTCCTTTTGCCGGTCTAAGATGAGTAGAGAAGTGATTGACCGGGTTTTGGATACATAGCCGACTATCAAGAGGGGCAATCACGGTTAGCTCGGAAATCAAGTGCCACTAGATCAATGTCTTGAGCATATGCATTAGGATCTAGTAAAAAGCTAACATAACGCCTTGAGAAATGATTTTGTGAAATGCTAACACACATGCACATGGTGGTGTACACTTGGTGGTTTTAGCACATTTGTGAAGGCGGTGGAGTTTTGAGCGGTAGAGAGGGGTTTGGGTTCCTCTCTCCCTCCCGCCGAGCTTGCGAGGCGGGATTCGGCGCTTTTTGGAGAAGTGAAATGCCTATTTTCTATTGCGCCGGAAGTCAAAAAAGAAACGGAGGCGAACGGAGGTCACTGTGGTGACCGGACGCTGCACCGGACGCGGTCACGGTAATGACCGGACGCGTCCGGTCAGTGTTCAGCGTCTATGCGGTTTTCAGTTTGTTGATCGGACGCGCAGCGCGTCCGGTCACTGATGACCGGACGCGTCCGGTCATCCAGGGAGCTTACTGGACTCTAACCGGACGCTGACACTGTGGTGGGTCCGGTCAGTTCAACAGCGCGTCTGGTCAGTTTCTCCTGAGCGAATCAGAGCGCGTGACCGGCGCGTCGGTCCTTCACGTAGCCGGAGCGTCCGGTCAGGCATCCAGATGGGAGAGCGAGCGTGTTGTGACGATCGGACGCACGGCGCGTCCGGTCACGTGCGATCGAACGCGTCCGGTCGTAGCTGGAGCTTACTGGAACGCGACCGGACGCTGGCACTGTCGCGTCCGGTCACTCGGTTGAGCGCGTCCGGTCAGGGCAACGGCTAGTTCTGACGCACATTGTTCACGTTTGTCGTGTAGTGACCGGACGCGTCCGGTCACCCTGACCGGAGCGTCCGGTCAGCGCGTTTTTCGCTGCGTCGTCTGTAACGGCTAGCTGCGTACCCCTTTTGTTATAAATAGACGTTGGTCGGGGTTTGAGGATAACTCTTGCACATTTTTGAGATATAGAGACATACTTTGAGCTAGAGAACAATCCCTCCACTCATCTCTTTGATTAGTTGCATATCTTGAGTGAGATTGAGTGAGATTCAAGTGCATTGCTTGAGAGTTGCATTCTAGAGGCACTTGATCTTCGAGTTGCTGCGGATTTCTTGTTACTCTTCCGTGTTTCCCGACACGGTAGACGGCTTGGAGCAGCGGAGGTGATTGAGCTCACAATTGGAGATTGTTGGAGCCTTCACCAAGTGTTGTAAGGGGTTCTTGATCCTTCCCCGCGGGAGTTCGTGAATTGGATACTCTAGTGGAGCTCGTGGCTTGGAGGATCCCCATCTTGTGTGCGGTTGTGCGGCGCCCGCCGAGGGCTCGACTCTTGATAGTCGATTAGCTCACGAACCGACAAGTGGGTGTATCGCCACAACGGGGAGTAGCTTGCCGGGAAGCAAGTGAACCTCGGGATAAATTCTTGTGTCATCCTCTTCCCGAGGATTTCTCTTGTGTGATTGATTGATTGGTACATCTCATCTCTACACGGCGGTATAATCAATCAAAGCTCTTCTCTCGTATTACTTCTTGTTTCTAGCTTATAGTTGTTGTTGTGTTTAGTGAATAGCCTTGTACTAGACTTGTGTAGGTGGCTTGCTTAATTAGTTAGAGCTAGTGCTTTTGCTTCGCCACCTTTCGTACTAACTCGTGGTTAAGTAATTCTTGTAGAAGTTTTAATTAGGCTATTCACCCCCCTCTAGCCTATTTGGACCTTACACCAAGTCATAAACAACATTTTTACCATCCCAGGGCCACATTTTCGCAATCATAGGATGTTCCAAATCAAGAGCACGAGAACAAAAGAGCGAGAAGAGAGTTTGAATGAAGAGTGCACACCGTATCACCAAGGTTACCGCTCAATAGGCCAGCGTGGTCCATGGTCTCGACCACTTTTGACGAGGATGATTTTTAGGTGCGAGATTTCCCGCACATGGATGCCTTTGTTGCAACAACGAACATAGCCAGGTTCACCGTGCACAACATCCTTATCGACAATGGAAGCTCCGCCGACATTCTGTTTATCAAACCCTTCGAGCAGATGAGACTTGACAAGCGAACGCTGGAACCAGCTGGGAACTCGTTCGGTTTTGGCGGGAAGAAGATAGACGCTTTGGGGAAAAAGTCAATTCCAGTTTCTTTCACTAAGGATGAAAAGGTCTGCACAGAAACTGTAACTTTTGACATATTCAACATGGACTAGCCATATACTGCCATCTTCGGCAGAGGAGTTTTGAACAAGTTCGAAACCGGGTTAAAGAAAAGCTATCTGTGCATGAAAATGCCATCCCCTTTTGTCATAATTGCAATACACGGAGACCAAGCCACTTCCAGGCGAATAGAGGGCATGCCAATACTAGGGTATAGCCTCATAAATGAAGTCACCCAAGAAGCCACCTACCGAGGAACTAGACGGTGAAAAGATAGCCGAAACCAGGGCACAATCTGCGGAAGATACAATGAAAATCCCTCTGTCAAACCTGGTGCTAGAAAAGTATGTGCACATAGGGTCAGACCTCACCAAAGATGAAAAGGACGACTTTGATATCGTTCCTTCATGAAAACCAAGATATATTCACCTGGTCAGCAAAAGATCTGCAAGGCGTTAGTCGAGATCTCTCCTAGCACAACCTAAATGTAGCAAAAGGGACAAAACCAAGGAAGCAGAAGCTAAGGAAAATATCTGCAGAAAGGGCAGAAGCAGCGAAAGCCAAAGTGCAAAGACTGCTCGATGCTAGGGTTATTAGTCCGGTACAGTACCCTAAGTGGTTAGACAATGTGGTAATGGTCAAAAAGAAAAACGGGAAGTGGAGAATATGTGTAGATTTCACTGACTTGAACAAGTGTTGCCCAAAAGATCCATATTCGCTGCCAAGAATTGATAAGCTAGTCGACATTGCCGCTGGATGCGAGGTGATGAGCTTACTAGATTGTTTTTTTCGGGATATCATCAAATCTGGTTAAACCCAGATGACGAAGAGAAAACAAGTTTTATCACTCCTGGAGGGACTTATTGTTACAAGCGAATGCCGGAGGGTCTGCGAAATGCAGGCCCCACCTTTTCGAGAATGACCGATGGTGTGTATGACAAGCAAAAAGGCAAGAACTTGGTAGCATATGTCAACAACATCGTAGTCAATAGCGATAAGAAGGGCACTCATATCCAAGATCTGCAAGAAACATTCAAGAACCTGAGAAAGAGCGACCTCAAGTTGAATCCTGACAAATGCATTTTCGGCATCAAAAAAAGAAAAATTGCTCGGTTGCCTAGTGTTTGCGAGAGGCATAGAGGCAAACCCTGAAAAGATAGCAGCAATAGCAAACATGAAGCCACCAGCAAACCTGAAAACAGGTTCAGATGCTCACCGATAGGCTAGCAGCACTTAACAGGTTCATTTCGAGATCAGCCGAAAGGGGTTTGCCATTTTTCAGAACATTGCGAAACTCTGACAATTTCAAATGGGACCCAGAGCACCATCAAGCTTTCGATGACATAAAGGCATATCTAACCAAGCTAACAACATTATCCAAGCCCTCGCCATCAGCAACATTATTACAATATATAGCAGCTTCACCCACAACTGTCAGCACGGTGTTGGTCGAAGAAAAAGAACACAAAAACAAGATGAAGCAATTCCTGGTATATTTCGTATCAGAGGCTTTATCAGGAGCGAAACTCAACTACTCGGAATTAGAGAAAATCGCCTACACAGTGGTCATTGTATCAAGGAAATAAAAGCACTATTTCCAAGCTCATCGCATCAAAGTCCTCTCAGCACAGCCATTAGAAGTGCTATTTCGCAATTGCTAAGCCATCGGAAGAATCGGGAAGTGGGCCGCAGAGCTGAATGAATTCATAGTTGATTTCGAGCATAGGTCCACCATCAAATCACAAGTACTCGCAGATTTTTTTTCGCAAATTGGACACCAGCAGCCTGTGATACCACTGTGCAATTTGAAGAGCCCCTTTGGACCATACATTGCGACGGAGCATGGGGCATGAATGGTGCAAGAATAGCAGCGATCCTGACACTGCCGAAAGGTCCCAAGCTGCGCTATGCAGCCAGGTTGGAATTTCTCACAACCAACAACATAGCCAAATACGAGGCAGTACTCTTGGGGTTGCGAAAACTCAGAGCATTAGGGGTCAGAAGATGCACAGTCAAAGATAGACTCACAGATAATAGTAGGGCATGTTGAGAAGGAATTAACTGCCAAAGAGCCCGAATTGATCAAATACCTAGCAGCAGTAAGAAGGATGTAAAAGCATTTCGCCTGTTTCACACTTCGCCGCATCCCAAGAAGCGAAAACACTGAAGCCGACAAACTAGCAAAAGCAGCCGCGCAAAAAGCCCCAATGCCTGTAGACGTTTTTTTTATCAAGAGCTAACAGTTAAGGCAATATGAGAAGAAGAGGAGCGACCCAACGCCGTACATGTTATCGCAAGCAAGGACTAGAGATCACCAATTTTTGCCTACCTAAACGGGACATATGAATATCAAAGCAAGCACGAGACAGATAGAATGAATTCTAGGACAAAGCAATACTCCATCATAGCAGGAGAGTTGTACAAAAGAGGAATAGTCGCACCAATGCTGAAATGTATAAGCAGGGACCAAGGGACCGAATTACTTACTGAGATGCATGCCAGAATGTGTGGAGCTCATAAAGGACCCCACAAAATCGCCCATAGAGCGATGAGACAAGGGTTTTACTAGCCATCTGCAACAGAAGACACCAAGGAACTAGTCCGTAGCTGCGAAAATTGTCAGATGTTCACCAAGAAGTAGAGAGCCCCAGCCAACCATACCAAATCAATCATCCCAACATGGCCCCTACAGAGATGGGGGGGTCAATATAGCCAGGCCACTGCCAACAGCACCTGGGAACCTACGTTTCGCCGCTATAGCCTTAATGTACTTCACGAAATGGATAGAGGCCAAAGCATTGGCAAAGATCACTTCGACTACCCTGATCAGTTTCGTCTGGCAAGGATTATCTGCCGTTTCGGAGTCCCATCCTACATCACAGTAGACAATGGAAAACAATTCAACTGCACGAATTTTAGAAACATTTGCAGCGAATTGGGGATCAAACTAGCATTCGCATCCGTAGATCACCCGGAGAGCAACGGGGTAGTCAAAAGGGCAAATAGTCTAATTTTCAGTTCGGTGTCAAAAGCACTGTTTCATATGCCAAAAGGAAAATGGGTGCAAGAGCTAGTCACATCAGTTTGGGTCACAACATCTCGTGCACTAGGACCACAGGGTTCACTCCATTTTGTCTCCTGTACGGCGAAGAAGCCATAACACTGGAAGAGCTCAAATTAGGATCTTTTCGTACGGAAATTGCAGCAACGACTCCAATACAGCGATATGTGGAGCTTGAAGCAACAGAGAATGCCAGGTTACAAGCCGCATCTAACCTGGACAGTTACCATCAAGAAACGAAGGCCTGGAGAGACAAGAAAGTGCTACGAAAGAACATCAACCCAAGCGACATGGTGTTCATCCGGCATCCCGACAAGCAGGGCAAACTGCAGTCACAGTGGTACGGGCCTTTCGTAGTAGCAAATACATTCAAGCCAGGGGTCTTCAGGCTACTGAACGAAGAAGGAATCAAAACAAGTCACACATGGAACGAAGACAATCTGTGGCGCTTCTACCCATGAGTCCATGACATATTCGCCCTCTAAGGGTTGTAATTTTTCTTCTTTTCTTTTTTCCCAGTCATGTAAACATTAAACAAGGGTTCACGCATCTTTTTTCTCACGGGGGAAGCCTTTGCTAAAAGGTGTGAGGTTTTTTAATGAGGCAATCCCATGCACCATTTCTAAAATTAAATTGAGCCTTTTCCCTACACAAGGTCTAAGAACCAGGCATCGAAGCAAAACCTGACCTCGGCAGGATATGAATATCGACGAAGGGCAACCCCATCATAGGTTGCGCCATTCCGCGCTCGTCCGAAACGTCACAACCGGAAACTCCACAACCCTAAGCCAGTCTACATGCTGCTACAACCTCTCGCTTCACCAAAAAGGATTGAGCGAAAGGAAAAAAGGCTGATAAGCCTAAACAACGCTATGACACCAAAAAGGAGTGTGGGCGGAAGCAAAAGCTGAATAGGCTGTAAAAACATTCCGCACCACCAAAAAGGAGTGGCGGCGGAAAGGAAAGGCTCAAAAGCCATAGAATGGCGGGTAGCACAAATCGAACCCCCGAACAAGTTCCAACAACCCAGTGTACGAGAAAGGATAGAAGCATTAACCCAGCAGAAGCTTAATAAGCAACCCACGACCCCAACCAAAATATAAGACCCACCAGGCAATCGGCGCTATGTGTTTAACCAGGGGCTGCCCACTCGGGCCATAAGCTGGTGGGCAAGATAGGAAGCATACAAACTCCAGCTCTGGAGCAAGAGAGTAGAGCGCTGGAGGGAAGAACCTTTACGCATTTCGCGCAAAGGCAAAGCCATGCAGCCGTGAGAGAGCAGCACGAAGTGAGCGAAAAGAGAAAAGTGCAATATGAAAAGTAAAAAATGGAAAAGGAGAGAGGTTGCACAACCAAAGGCCCGATATCCTAGGAATAAGAAGCATCAGGATCTCGCAGCATGCCAGGGCGGCAGGCCACGCCTTAGACTAGCGATGGCTAGCTACACAAGCCACCAATGGGGCATTGACCACATTTCCGGATGCAGCCACTCTAATGTGTTAAAAAACACTTCGGCCTCTTAGAATCGCTATCTTCCACAGTTCCCGGTGGCCATCGCCCCATTGTTTGCAACTTTCCAACTCTGAATGGCGAGAGTGGACATTCAGCTCTCGGCCATCAGTGGGGTGAGACCGAGTTGCTCTGAACAACTTTGTTGATTCACTCCATTGCTTCCAACTTTCCAGTGTCATGCCGAAAGCAGACATCCAGGCGAAAAGCCAAGCAACGCAAACTAGTGCAGCCAAGAAAACACATGAAAACACCAATCAGCGATGTATCTGGGCGAATGAAGCTTGGTCTGGTGCCGCCCTTAGCAGTAAAGCAAAAAATTGGCAAGCAAAGCATTTTGCGCACGAATCGTTCCAAAGCGGCCTTATCATTTTCACCTACACAATATGCTGAGGGGCTAGCAGAGGAGCCGCTCACGCGTTATCGCTCCATACCCATACCCTTGCTTTAAAAAGTTGGGGTGACAGCATTCTACTTTTCGCCTATGCGATATGCCGAGGGGCTAGCAGAGGAACCGCTCGCGTGTTATCGCTCCATTCCCATCCCTCACCTTAAAAGTTGGGGGACGGCGTTCTACTTTTTGCCTATGCGACATGCCGAGGGCTAGTAGAGGAGCCGCTCGCGTGTTATCGCTCCATTCCCATCCCCTCGTCTTAAAAGTTGGGGGACAGTGTTCTACTTTTCGCCTATGCGATATGCTGAGGGGCTAGCAGAGGAGCCGCTCGCGCGTTACTGCTCCATTCCCATCGCCTCGTCTTAAAAAGTTGGGGGACGGCGTTCTACTTTTCGCTTATGCAATATACTAAGGGGCTAGCAGAGGAGCCACTCGCGTGTTATCGCTCCATTCCCATCCCTCGTCTTAAAAAGTTGGGGGACGATGTTCTACTTTTCGCCTATGCGATATGCCGAGGGGCTAGCACAGGAGCCGCTCGTGCGTTATCACTCCATTCCATCCCTCGCCTTAAAAGTTGGACGTTGACTTAAGACAACTCAAAACGATATTCTTTAGGAAGCCCAAGGGAGTACGTGCAAATCTTGATAGCTTGCATGCTTGTTGCGTGCACGCACCAATATCTTGTATGGCCTGTCTTCGTGCACTAACGTCGTGGAGATGCAGATCGGATGATGCAAGTTGCTTGCTGATTTTGCATGAGACGTCACAGACATCCGCTTTTGGTCTCCGAGTATTATACTCCAGGTTTTGACTTGGACATGTCCATCAGCACCGGAACTGCTCGACGCGGAAGGTTAGTCTGCTCAGCACCGTAGAGCAAGGATCTTTTCCGAAAGCTCATGCGACATCTGGATATAGTCACAAAAAAAAGCGACATCTGGATATTGTCGAGGACATCGAGCCCTATCACAAGTCGAAGAGCGAAGCAGCGTGATCCCGCCCTTCGATGCCGAGTTGGCAGAGATGTTGTCGGTCTTGGTGTACGCGTACATGCCAAGCTCGGTACAAGTATTAGCTTGCATGACTCTTGCAATTATCTTGTATTGACGGATGGAGATGAGCAGACCCCGGCTGCATCCAGGTTGCCACGCGAGAATTCATCCAAGTCGGTATCCGTGAGCTCGCAGAGTCAAGACCCAGCTCGAGCGGGTAACAACACCGCTGAATAGCTGTAGACCTCCATGAAGATCAAGTAAACCAGAGCTCATTGCGAGACGCAGAGTCATGCTGGAGACGTTGGGACTGCTACTTCAATCTGGGTCATGACTAACTCGGGCTTCCGGAGCATGCCGAGTATTTTGGTGCCCAGCCCCTGAGAACGGAAGCTGTCGGAGCTGAAGGAGTATGCCAAGTCGCTGCTCCAGTAGTTGCAGCAGCCAGCCCCCGAGGGTGGGAGCCAGCCGAGTAGTCGCAAGAACGTCAGGGTCCATGCGTCCAGCCCCGAGCATGAGCTTAGTCGTCATGCCCGAGTGAGCGGTTGTTAATGAAGAAAACCAGTCGGCCGACTGTTACACAAAGCACTCGGAACCCGTCTCCGACTGGTGCGTCGGGTCCGAATAGTCATCGAGTGTCGCGACGAAGTTGTTGGCGACGTAGTCACCAAGAAATGGCGCGGCTGTGTTGAACAGAACAGAACTTCGGTGACTCTGCTTGTGGCCTCTGCCTGACATGCGGGTCTGCTTTGTACACGTGAGTGCTGGGTGTGTACGTGCCAGCACACGGCCATGTTGAATAGAACTCCACAACATGCATGTGAGCGGCGTACGTTGCTGTTGTGCGAGAGTACTTGCCATCTTGATTAGCTTGTCGAGCTGCAGCATGTCTTGTACATGTGTGCTTCGTGCAAAATCTTGATAATTTGCATGCCTTGTCGTGGCGCAGAGGTGACACAGAGCTGATGCACATGCAAGCTCCAGGAGAGGCAGAATAAAATGTGGTCAGGGAGAGTAGTCGGCATGGACGGGTAGTCGGACAGCCGCTACTCGGAGTCTGGGTAGTCGGTCAGAGTCGTACTCCTCAGGAACACGACGTTAATCTAAAGGTCCGTCGAGCTCTCGATCGCGATTTCGTCGAAAGCCCCTACCTGGCGCGGCATCTATCGATGTTGACGACCAATAACCTGTCACGGGGTTACATGGGACAGAGTTTGGGGAGATTCGGCGTATGCAGAATTCGGCGGTAAATGCGAAGACAACGATTTATACTGGTTCAGGCCGCTAGTATAGCATAATACTTACGTCCAGATCAGCGTGATGCCTTTGCGTTGGATTGCTGTATACGATTGATTGTACAGCCTACCGATCTAGAGAGCCCAGTCATCTTTTTATATAGTCCAGGAGGCAAGTCTCATGGTCGGTTACGATAGAGGAGTCCTAGTAGGATTATAAGGTAGCAATAATACTACTAGGATTATATATGGAGAGTTCTAGTCACCTGGTCTTTCATTTCCTTCAGCGTGTCACATCGGGGACTTATGTCTCACCATCAGGTACGCTCACGTGCAGCGTCTGGCAAAAA